>JADDOH010003831.1:0-53289 GCA_016648135.1 Agrypnia vestita
CACAAACTCATCTACTTGTTCCAAACATTCATTGCCTACTAGTATTTCACACATTGTCTTACTTTCCTCCTTATCGAATACCATTACTTTTGACTTCTTTACATTCATAAAAAAAATCATAATGACAACTAAATTATTAATCGTATTCATCAATAATCTCAAATATGTGATATTTTAAATTCATTAAAACTGTAATTTTATTGTTAAGAAATCAAATAAATTTCAAATGGAATAATTTGCAAAAACATCGATTGTATCGCTATTGGCCATTTTTATTTGTATTAGGGAATACGGAATGCGATGTGTGGAATCCGTAATAAGGCGTGCAAATGTAGTGTATTCTAATAAGTGATGCGGTTGTTTTGATTGGAAAGACCGTGAAATCGCTGTCGTGTGGCCGTAGGTCGGTAGTCAGATTTCAGCCGGCACGCGTGGGGAAGTGCGCCCTGATTTGCAGCTATCAAATCACGTGTTGGGAGTTTCGTTTAATAAATAGGGTGGATAATAGGCGAGGGAGTTAGTCGGTGGCACGCGCCGGGGTAGTACGGCGGCTGACCCGCCACGCTCTCGCCAGGGTAAATTAACTGTTTGCCGACACAATTAGTTCCATCAACTACGTGCCTGTATCTTAATAACCTCCGCTTCTTCTTTGCGCACTTCTTGAAATTGTCCATCATTAAATTATACGGTGTCACAGTGTCAAAACGAAAAACATTGTTATTTGTATTTATCTCGAAGAGGATTCCTGTAAGTAATATTTATAATTTACCCTTAACTATAGTAATGTGTATGTTAATTGAATTTAAAATGAACTTTGTTCATATTTATGAACAACTGGTTTCGGAAACAATTCCGAAACTGCCATTTCCTTCGTCAAAAACAAAGTTCATTATAAATAAAAAGAAAAAGGACTATAGATTTGCTTTTAACGTTAAAAAATAATTGATTTATTTGTTTTTGTATTATTAATAAGCTGAATGTTTTCTGAATAAAAGAAACATTGTTAAACACTGCACATAATTATGAATTTTTAACATTTCTACTTTACACTCTTAATAAAATGTTGTTTCGCATTCGATAGCTATATTTTAATGTAATGTTATAATAATATATAAATGTAAATATTTTTACGTAGAACTTGCGAAAAGATATCACGCTATGTTCGGGAAACATTCGGTAGCCACAGGGTTAAAGAGCCGGAAATTTCCGTACGTTAATCGTAAGTTGATACTTGAGACTCCTGAAAAAGGTGGACCTGCGATAAATATTTCAAAAGAGAATATGATTAAGTATGTAAATTAATGCCAAATATTGTATCAATGTAAGCCAAGGCCAGTCTGCAGCAGCAAAGGATCCTTGCGAAACAATCTATAATTCAACCTAAAGGCCAGAGAATCTCTAGCGCCAAATGAAAATCATACATTTGCAGTAAAGGTACATTTTTATTTATGATAAATTATAGAAGTCTCACAGAAACGAAGCTATTTATATTAGAAACGTATTTGTAAGTCTTTATATGGTGGGCCAGGGCTTACGACTTGGCTTAAGTGACCACTTTACCCAATGCAAAGTTCACCACCACCGTAAGAAATTACAGACATTATAAAAAATTTAAATGTTGTATATAAATATGTTTTAAATTGGTATTCTTTCAAATGTTTGAAGGGACGTTGCCAGAGATATTTATGTGATATATATTCTTCCTATATTATACATATTTTTAAAATGGTGTATTAAGCAATTTTATATTTAACGAATGTACGAAATGTTTCCGAATTATTTAACATATACACTAGAATACGCCTGAAAATTATTATGATAAATTTTTTTACTCCTTTTATAGACCAGCATACATTTATAACAGTAAAAATATTTATTTTTTATTTTTCAAGAAACATTTAATTGTTAAGTATTTATTTATTGTTATATAACATATTTATATACTTATTTTAATCACACTTCAATCAATAATAGTTAAATGGTTTTTAAAACAAATTAGATGAATCAAGAAGACATAAAGAAAAAAAATCTATCGAAAATTATTTGGGTAATTCCGGTTTACGAACCCAGAACTTTCCGGAGAACAGCAATACAAATTTCGTAACAGTAACCAATTAAGATTCCGAATACTTCGAGACGAATATACACGTAGACCATTGCTTTTTGAAAATGGAATGATGAATAGATGTATCATTTATACAAGACTACCTTTTCTGAATATTTGATGAATACTGTGATGAAATTTATCCAGAAACTAGCTGTTGGTACCCGGCATTGCACGGCTTAAGGATTCAGTTGAAAATAAATTTGCGGGGGAAACAAAGGTTTGATTCGAATGGTATAGATTTGCATCGAAAATATATTAGGGAAGGAGAAAACGTAAAAGGGGAGGGAGGAAATATAGCCTATGTTACCCGCTGAGTCCTTAATAAGTTTTCAAATTTTGAGTCCAATCGGTCAAACGGTACAGATTTGCATCGAAAATATGACAGGGGAGGGGAAAGGGTAAAACAATAGGGGGGAAATATCGCCTCGAAAATATGACAGGGGAGGGGAAGAGGTAAAAGAAAAGGGGAAAAATATCGCCTATGTTACTCGTCGAGTCCTAAAGAATAAGTTTCCAAATTTTGAGTCCGATCGGTCAAACGATACAGATTTGCATTGAAAATATGTCAGGAGGGGGGAAGGGGTATGATAATAAGGGGGAAATGTTGCTTAGGTTACCCGCCGGGTCTCAAAGCATAATTATGCAAAATTGTAATCGAATCGGACAAACGGTACAGATTTGTATCGAAAATATGTCAGGGGGAGGGGAAGGGGTATTAGATTAGGGGATAAATGTTACCTATGTTACCAGCCGGGTCCCAACGCATAAGTATGCAAAATTTGAATCGAATCGGGCAATCGGTGTGGATTTTTATAGAGAACAGACAGGCAGACAGACAGACATTGAGTTTTATAGGTATAGATTGAAAAGTTCTAGGTTCATATCTTACTGGCAATTAAATATTTTTTGCTTCTTCAGTAACTATTTAATGTATTCGTGATAACATTATTTATATTAATAAAAAGAAAATGTATTATATGAAATCAATATTTATTGAATTATCATCATATTTATGGTCCACTGATCCCTTCATCTATACTAAAAATTATACTATAAATGAAAATTCGAGGTATACTGAAAATTCGAATTTGTTGTTAACACTTTCTAATTTCTAAAATTTCTAAACCCTTATTTATATCAAAAGAATGTAGATAATTCAATAAATTATGGTTTAATACAAAGTGTTTTCATTTTAAACATAAATATTTTTTGATAGATTTTTAGTGTTGATTGATTTATTGATTGATTCATCTAATTTGTTTTATATAATATTTTTTAAGATGGCCTTACTTCGGTACTCATTTAATTAAGGAATAGTGTTTTGAATGTGATTTTAGGCAAATATTATTTAAAACATATGTAAATCGCATACATAAGTAGTGCATGTGAATGAACAGTAATTTTTAAGGGAGTGTTTGTTCCGGCTATGGGGTTGCGCTCGTAATAATTACCTCCGTCACGGTCGGGTTTGTTCGGCGAGCCACCTGACTCCGACTAAATATCTGATTGAGTCAAAACTGGGGGAAACCCCTCACAGTATTTATCTTCGAATCTGGAAAATCACTTCATATTTGAACACTGACATATTTCAATTTCAATACCACTTGAAGGATAATCAACATAATTAATGTGTAAATTACTAACATAATTAAAAAATATTCAATATTAATAAAGCTATAAATATTTTAATTTTTCAAGAAATTTTCACGTTTTTTTATGATTTTAAAATGCTTTTTCTTCATGTAAAGAGATGATTTTAAACAATATATTGTATTTACTCCTGTTCTTTGAGAGTTCAAACACTATTTAAGAGTTAGTCCGAATCTGGAAAATCACTTCATATTTGAACACTAACATATTTCAATTTCAATACCACTTGAAGGATAATCAACATAATTATTAATTGTAAATTACTAACATAATTAAAAAATATTCAATATTAACAAAGCTATAAATATTTTAATTTTTCAAGAAATTTTCACGTTTTTTGATGATTTTAAAATGCTTTTTCTTCATGTAATGAGATGACTTCAAGAGATGATTTTAAACAATATATTGTATTTACTCCTGTTCTTTGAGAGTTCAAACACTATTAAGTAAGAGTTAATTTTTTTTAAATTAAAAACACGTTAATTACCTACTATTTGAAAATAAAAATTCCAAAATATGAAATTTGTCAACAAATGACGCAGTTCTAAAATCAATCGAACAAAGTTTTTCTTAATTATTATTAATAATGTTCAGTTTATTACTTTTATATAAGAACAGAGGTTCTATCTAAGTTATCACTCTAAAAAATGTAGTCTAGCCCATGCATTCTTATATAAATTAATAATAAAAACTCATATTTTCGAAAAAATTGACGAAATGTGCATTTGCAGTGAATATCCAGGCTTAAGTTAATATCGCGTTTGTCGGTTTAGTGGCCGGAAGTCATCTATGTCTAATAGCCTTAGGTTAGAGCCTAAAGGGTTAGAGCCTAAAGGGTTAGAGCCTCTCAGGAGATCACCAAGTTAGTCTTTTTATAAGCGTCTGTTTCGTAAAAATATTGATGTGACAAGTTTTACGTTTACGCACCTGTATTTTATTTATATTCTAAAAATATGATTGAAATTTAGATAAATATTTTATTTGTTACATTTGTATATATCAAAAATTTATAAAAATTAATGTAATTATTATTTTTTCATAATACTAAGTGCCAAAGGCATCTACGAAGCATGAATTTTAAATATAAAAATATATTCTATCTTGCTTTGACTGCTGATGATGAACTTGAAAATTTTGCGAGCATTCTTATTAAATATAGCATATATTTGTTACAGATCGAGCGGCCCCAGAAGCTGTCCGATGGAGCTCGCCGATAGCGTCTGCTCCTCGGACTCCGGATTCGAGAAGAGCTTCGAGGACGTCTTCCACCCGATCTCTTGCGAATCTACGCCTCTCAAGAGTGTTCTAAATTATTCCGACCGCGGAATATCTCTGACGCCCGAGAAGAAGAGACGATCATTCACCGGCAGGAGACTCTTCCAGGAGACCGATCTGACCGAAGACTTCGGAATTAATCTGCCTTCCGAAAATAATTCGTTCGGGGAATTTACATCGGGCGTAGCACTAAACGGCCTGACCTCATCTCCCTGTAAAAATGCCAATAAGAACAAAGTCAAGGATGACACTAAGCCTAAAAGGAAGTACGCTCACGGTAAGAACCGCATAACCCGATCGCGGAGTCCCTCGCACGTGTTGCGCCTGAAGAGGACGAGGAGGATGAAGGCGAACGACCGGGAGAGGAATCGTATGCACATGCTGAACGAAGCCCTCGACAAGTTAAGATGCGTTCTGCCAACATTTCCCGAAGACACAAAACTGACTAAGATCGAGACGCTCCGCTTCGCCCACAACTACATATTCGCTCTAAGCCAGACTTTGGATTCGTTGGACACGATAAATAACGGTGAAAATTTTGATAACTTCTCATTGAATGGTGAAAAAATCGCCAAGGACGCGTTTCAAGACATTTTTCTCAGACCGGAACATAAACAATACCGCGATGTTACGTCCGTCAACGGCTGCTACGAGGATTACGGAAGCGAGAACGGCAGCGGGAAATACCCCTACCACGGTTTCAATCGCAATGTTTTCCCGAACGGAGCGAATTTCTGCCGGACCTCCGAAGGAGTGCTGGTCAACGTCGGCAACGTAACGGTTTCAATCAACAACAGCGGAGGAAACTGCATCGCCACCACCACGGGCTGCGGGTACATCTCTTCCCCGGCCTACCCTTCCGCCGGGGGCTTCGCGGGGGGCGCCTCTCCCTACAGCATCAAGGCGGAGGCGACCTGGGATCGCGCATCGTGCGGATCTCTTCGAGAGGAGTACGCGGTTGGAAATAAAAATGTATATTCGAATATACTCGATAGTTCGTGCGGATACACAAATAATAATTTTATTAGATATTCCCAGGAAGACTGGTTTTCCAAAATAGCCAACGAAGAAATGCCTGGATTTTCAAAAGAAAAATTTGCGATATTCAAAGAAGCCTTCGTGTCAGCTAGAAGAGGCAAGTCTTCCATACACAGCGGACAGCCGCAGCCGAGCTCCTACTGCGAGGCTCAGCACTTCAGCCCCGCGCCTGTCGGCGAGCTGTACCCCTATCTCGGGGGGTACTCGGAGGACCGGATGCTAGACAACGTCGGAATGAACAGAAGGTGGGATGAAGGAGGCATTTATCAATTAACCTATCACTAGTTTTAAATTTTCTGCACAAATACAATAAAAATGTTTTTGAGTGTTTTTATATGAAAATATATACATATATTTTATGGAAAATAAGTGTTTTATTAATTATAACATTTATTACAGATTAATACATTTATTGACTAAAATATTTCGAGAGATATAAATGGATGTATAGTTGATAGAATATTTAATTATACAAGTAGTCGATCTTCCGGTGCATTATATTTATTGACATGGAAACAATAAAGAATTAAATAAATGAAATAAACCTAATCGTCGCAATAAATCGTCGATGTCACTGTTTTAAATATTTCGAGTCAATTAAATTTTCTTCCATAGCCAGCACTTGGGAAGGTCACACGAGTCGCACCCCGAGTCCGCGAGCAAAATATAGCCGACGAAACTGGTTTCGAAGATTTTTTAATAGCCTAAAATGACGATGAATTTCTGTGAAACGTTACAGAATAATAATCGCGATTGTAACAGGTTATTCATAGATGGCGTCCTCGAACCGCGTCCGCGCTGTCCGGCGATCTCTTTGATCTGGAACAATTCCGGCTATATTGATATTTTAGCGATTTACTCAAAAGATGAATAACATTTAAGTGTTTTTTGAAAATTGGAATAGAAATACACCTAGTGTATATTATAGATATCTCACAGAGACGAAACTGTATTAATTATGGGAAAGTAGGTATAGAAGTCATTTGGGTGTACACAGGACTTATGACCTGTCTTTTTATGGTTGGCTTAAGTGATCACTTTACACAATTGTAACATTCGCCATTTCCACCCATGATAGAATATACCATGCTTATTCATTTTTTGGAAGTTGTATATATGTTCAAATTGCGTGGAAAGCTTTCATATATGAGTTGTAAGCGCCTTTTCCATGCGGCCTGTACAAAGCCATTTTCATTCCCCTAAATCCCCACAGATGTCGCTAATGAGAAAATCTACATTGATTTTTTACGGAATTTTGAGAGCAATATACTTTATTGTGTGTAATGAAATTCATCCGAATACTTGCATTACACTAGGATACGCCAGGAAATATTATTTCCAATTTTTGTTAAATTCCTTTTTACCAGTATTTACAATTCAGAAAGATTTGAACAAACTCAAAATATTCGAAATACATCTAATCGTCTTTTACCAAAATTCTCCTCGGCGTCGTTCAGAGAAACAGCTGAATTTCGACAAATGCTTATCATCATCTTCTGACAAAACGTCTAAAATACGCTAAAATTATAGAAAATTGTCTAGATGGCTAGCTATATGTAGTTCGTAAAGAGTCAGTCCAGAGCATTGAAAAGTTTGCTTTCTTTTCTTCTCGGGGTTCAAATCAGCTGCGGAGAATTAAGCTTAGGTACAGTTGCCGGCAAACTTCTTGAAATTTTTTGGCGTAGTGGGGGAATGCGCATAAGAGAAAATTTGGGTCTCTTTGGTGGAATGGTACATGCGCAAACTTCCCCCCACTACGCCGTAAAACTTCAAGATGTTTGCCGTCCACTGTACCGGAGGTTTACCTAATCGAGCTTTTGTCTTTCTCTACAGAGTTTATTTATTTATTACTATTATTATTCATACATAATTACGTAAGATTTTATTCTTAACTAGCTGTTCGTACCCGGCGTTGCACGGGTTAAGGATTAAGTTGAAAATAAATTTGTGGGGGGGAACAAAGGTTTGATTCAAAGGGTATAGATTTGCATCGAAAATATATCAGGAGGAGGAGAAAAGGTAAAAGGGGACGGAGGAAATGACAGAGGACGAACCTATATTACCTGCAGAGTCCTAAAGAATAAGTTTCCAAATTTTAAGTCTGATTGGTCGAACAGTATAGATTTGCATCGAAAATATATCAGGGGACGGAAGAGTTAAAGAAATAGGTGGGAAATGTCGCCTATGTTACCCGCCGAGTCCTAAAGAATAAATTTCCAAATGTTGAGTCTGATCGGTCAAACGGTACAGATTTGCATCGAAAATATGTCAGGGGGAGGAGAAGGGTATGAGAATAGGGGGAAAATGTTATCTATGTTACTCGCTGGGTCCCAAAGCATAAGTATGCAAAATTTGAATCGAATCGGACAAACGGTACAGATTTGCATCAAAAATATGTCAGGGGGAGGGGAAGGGGTAAAAGAAAAGGGCAGAAATATCGCCAATGTTACCCGCTGAGTCCTATAGAATAAGTTTCCAAATTTTGAGTCCGATCGGTCAAACGGTACAGATTTGCATTGAAAATATATCAGGGGAGGGGAAGGGGTATGAGAATACGAGGGAAATGTTGCCTATGTTACCCGCCGAGTCCCAAAGCATAAGTATGCAAAATTTGAATCGAATCGGACAAACGGTGTGGATTTGTATAGAGAACAGACAGACAGACAGATAGACAGACAGACAGACATTGAGTTTTATATGTATAGATTCAAGCGTCATCCGGTACCGTGACAAACATTTTTATAGTTTTGGTATGTTGTTAGTTTACTAATTTTAAAATACACTTAATTATAACCTTTAAATAAATTAATGCAATCGAATATAATTTTAACAAAATAACTTTAAAAAAGTAAAAAAAATACTTAGTTTGAAAATTGTTTAACCCTTAGGAAAAATAACATTGTTACATCCATTTAAAAATTGCAGATAAATGGGCTCAATACTTGATTAGATAACTGAAAACCTGGATCTTTAGATAATTGCAGTTTTTATACTTTTAAAAGACTTTCTTCTCCTCCTCACTACTCAATCCTTAATGCATTGTTTTCTGATATAACTTATTAATATAATTTTAATAAGCTCCTGACATAAATTAATGAAATGTCAATGAAAAAATATAGAAATCACCAGACGTTTAGTTATAACATTTAATCTCAATATAACGTGCTTATTATCTAGTTTTATCATTAAATAATTTATTATTTGAAAAAACATTTATGTGAATATCTCAAAACTGCCAAAATTCGAGATATCTGATTTTGCTATTGAGCCCATGAATTTATTCAATTAATTTAAAAATAGAGGTGAAAAAATATATAATTGGATTCGATTTTTGAACGGGAGGTTAAAATCTGACTTTAAAATAAAAGTATAATTTCTTGCACATTTTGATACCTTTTGATATTAGGCAAGTCTTTCTTTTGGACTTTGACATTATATTTAAAAATTTATTTTTAATTTTTAATTCTTACAATTTCAAGAACCACAAGATTATTGTAATTTTTAAAACATTCATTTTTTTCTGTAATTATTAACATTATTTAATATTTATTTCTTTAATTTTTACTAACACATGTGTCATGTAAACAGTCACCAGAATTATAAACCATAATACTTCCTACTATGGAGCTTTTTATGATATTTGAACTTTCACGTATGTATTTCATTTATCATCTCCCACTTGAAGTTAACATCGTCAATCTTGGTTTATTTATTTTATTAAGTTATTATTTATTAAGTATTACATTTTATAAACGGTATAAGTAACTTAAAAATATAATATTTTCAGTAAAATTAGCGGGATTCATTTTCCTCCCGCTAAACTTTATCAACTAAAATTTTTATGCCTTATCGAATTTCATAAACAAACATACTATTTAATCATAATAGTTAGTATACTCGGTTCTATTGATTATGATGTGTATGATGTTATAGATGAAAGAGAGGGATTGAACGTGTTAATAACCCTTGTTGACGGACGTTTTTAAGTATCTAGATTATATATTATATCTAGGAATAATAGTATACTTTATTTTTATCGAAATTTCAATGGAAAAGGCTGAAAGAAAATTATTGGTGTTTTTTCCAAGGTCTTACGTCTCGGACTAACAGTTCATTTCTAAAAAGCTCTCTTATCTCTTCTTAAACTTAGAACTACTATATACATTTATATGAAGTGATAAAAAATTATTAATAATCGAAAAAAACGAAAATTATTAATAATCGAAGAATGTCAAAATTCCTGACTCCTACACTTACCCATAAATGTAGGTATGTGTAAATTCTACAGAAGCGGTGGGTGCCCAATGACGAAGAGAAAACAAGATGTAACTATTAGCTTAAAAAAGAGTCGAGAGAGGTTGAAGGATCGTCTGGAGGACTACCTGACATTTTGCGAACTTGTCAAATTATTTCAAAATAATTGAAGAACAAAAACGTCTTACCTCAAAATGCTAAATTCTTCTCGCGTTTTGTATATTTTGTCCGCTACGTTAAATTCATCAAGCTTAATTATAATGAAAGAAGTTGAATTAATTATAATTTAAGTATCTAATTATATATAATGTGGAGTGCTACAGACTCTGGTGGCTGGCATTATTATTGTCAACGTATTTTAGGAACAAAAGAACAGACATTTCTCCAATAGGGTTCATGAACACGGCTGGGACTTTCTTAATTCGACATCGCAGTTTTTTTTTTACGGAAAGTGGTGAAGCTCGTACTGCCCGGACTTCTCGTTCAAATCTCTAAATCCGTTTTGTCTTGTCAAAACGACAATACACCCCCTGGTAGCGCGAAGTGAGTATAAATGGGGACGCGAAATGGGGTAGGTACCCGCGCAGGGTTGGCGCGGACCCCAGCGGCTACATAAACATAATTGAATGCATTATAAATGGTGGACGGGTGTAAAGGGGGTGCGCGGTGGCAGGACGGTAATGAGCGGCCCATTGTCTCGGGGCCCGGGGGCGCGCAGCCAGCAGCAAGGTGCACTGCTTGCGCAGCTGCTGCGCGGCCCTCGCGCAGATTTTTGTACTTTACTTTTTTATTGTGTTTTCTGACGAAAACGAATGAATATTGATTTGGTTATCCCTTCCAATTAGCTCGGGGGTGTTTGCTCGGACGCTTTTAAAACTAAAAATCAAATGTTGAGTTGTTTGTGTACACATTTGTGAGTGCGACGACCGCGTCGAATGTCCTGCCCGTCCGTTAAACATTGATTTTATGGCGGCTTTGTACTTATTAGCTCTGAGTAGGTGCCTACGTATTTTGTAATTGCATTTTGTTGTGATTTGATTGTTAGGAATGAGAAATTATTTTCGCTGTTTCGTAATCTTTCATCGTAATTTAAATATGAATATTTTTATTAGTATGTTCTAAGAACACAATTACTGGACTTTGTGCTCAGAGAGATAATCATAATTTTGTTTCATACTCTAGTCAAAAAATACACCAATCTCATTTGCCAGCTGCGACATCTATACATTATTTCACGGGGATGACAAATAGCATAGTTGGATCAAATATGTAAAAATGAGTTACCTACGTAAATAACTTAATGATACAACTTTCAAAAATTTGATAAATGTGTGGTCGTTCTTGGGTGAAATTTTGAATATTGTATTGTGTAAAGTTTTCACTTAAGTCAGCCTGAAAGGCAGGTCGTGAGCGCTATTGACGGCCAATAAATATTTCCATTCAGCTTTCCCATCTGACTGTCGACTCTGTGAAACATCTATAATTTGTCTTAACTAATGAATTCTCAATTTTCAAGTGTACTTGTACAAGTGGACTAGATGTATCTAGTCTAGATTGTTATGATAGTATTGAATTATTCCGAAACGCGGGCAAGCGCCCTGAGTTCATCACTGGCCCTTGTACGAGTACTTCAAATGACACTACACGTAGAATATACAGGTAAAGTAGGCCAGAGACGCCGAAGCAAATATATGAAGATTGAGGGGGACGAAGAAGCTCCTATGAAAGGGCTGATTTAGACTCTCCTGTAGGCACCTACACAAGAGAAACCGTTTACTTTATGTCTTTGAAAAGAATATTTTGAGTTTGATACTCAACTGAACTCAAAATATTCTGAATGAACTGAAACTCAAAATATTCTGAATTGTAAATACTGGTAAAAAGGAATTTAACAAAAATTGGAAATAATATTTCCTGGCGTATCCTAGTGTAATGCAAGTATTCGGATGAATTTCATTACACACAATAAAGTATATTGCTCCCAAAATTCCGTAAAAAATCAATGTAGATTTTCTCATTAGCGACATCTGTGGGGATTTAGGGGAATGAAAATGGCTTTGTACAGGCCGCATGGAAAAGGCGCTTACAACTCATATATGAAAGCTTTCCACGCAATTTGAACATATATACAACTTCCAAAAAATGAATAAGCATGGTATATTCTATCATGGGTGGAAATGGCGAATGTTACAATTGTGTAAAGTGATCACTTAAGCCAACCATAAAAAGACAGGTCATAAGTCCTGTGTACACCCAAATGACTTCTATACCTACTTTCCCATAATTAATACAGTTTCGTCTCTGTGAGATATCTATAATATACACTCTTTGAAAAGCTTTTGATGAATTGTAATACCAAGATATTTATTAAACATTTTTAAAAAGTTTTTTTGTTTCTATTCACAGCTATAAAAATATTGTAAATAGGTGCTATGAAACTAATATAATAAAATACTGTTTTACTTTATGGTTTGCTACGTACCTAATGAGCTAAAAGTTAAGCGCTAAAATGTCACTGCCAAGACATCTTTATCAATCTAGATAATAAAAATATTACCTTTTGATACAATTCTAAAATACACACATGAACAATAATATACAAATAGCATCATTTCTTTATCATTATTTTCAGTTAATATTTGTTGATTATAATACTGTAAAATATTTTATTGTTAGATTAAGACATATTTTAAGTACAAAAATTATTTAAAATATTTATTACGCCATTGTTCACTCTCTACTCATATACGGTGTTAACGGATGGGGAGGTTGTTATAAGAAAAATATCACAAAGGATTATAATTAAAGTAATACTGAAAAAAAAATCTACGTTTCCAACAAAAGATCTCTTTAAATTGTTTCCAGTACCAAACGTAGATGATATTTTCAAGCAAGTTTCCATATTAAAAATATGAAAAGAAAAAAACCTTACAGAAAACCAGGAATATTTCAAACTTATGAGACATGGAAACCAATTTTTAATTCCTAAATGTAAAACAACCCAAATGCAGCATCACTATATTTATAAAGCCATTAATTACTATAATAACTTACCTATCGAGATACGATGCATCAGTAACCTCTCAGAGCATATCAAAAAATTTAAAATTTTCCTAAAATCAAATTTAAATTCACAAACCTATAGCTTTTTTCAAAATAACTCCAATACTTTCATTATCAATTTACCTTCTTTACTGTATTAATAAATAACTTGTATATACTATGTACCTATATATTATAATAAGGAATAAGAACTCGAGCTCCCGCATCAGACTCAAGAGCTTCTATTTACTGATGAGGTCTACATGACTACTGTTCCGGATGGGAACACTTTTTTTATGCGGCTCAGTAGTCTTCGCTGGTGGGGCAGAGATCGCCACCAGAATTTGCTGTGAAGCTCGTAATCCGTGGATATGCCAGAAGTCAAACGCCGAAGTAGTGCTTTTATCGTATTAAAGTCGAAGAAAAAATCCGAAGCGAAGTCCAAGTCAGAAAGCAGTAGTCACAAAAATCCAAGAAAGCAGAGTCCAAAGTAGGTGAGCAGGGGTCAGAAAGAAAAGGCAGCAAGAAGATTGTCCAAATAGCGATTCTCGTACCAACGCGAGTGGCGTATCTGTGGTACTCGCTCAAAAAATGCATTTTATTTATACCAAATTCAAAATTTCACAAGATTGCGTCATAGCATATTACAGAAACCAATGAGATTGCGTAATTCTGGGAAGGCGCCGCAGCGCTCCCAGCGGCCGAGCGGTGAACTACGTCATTCGCGGTTGCACAATTTCACCGCGCGGCAGATTTCACATGACAGATACAAATTAATTCATAAAAAATGCATTTTAGCTCCCAAGAGACTAATAATGTGTTATTTTGTAATAACAGACCTAGCAGATGATAATAACACAGTTATTTGGACGGGCTGGGTCATACAAGGCCCAAAAAGCTAAAATTAAATTCGCCACAAACGGCTCAAATTTTCAAAAATTCATAAAAAATCAAAAACAGCATTTTTACAAGTTTTGCTATGACAAATGTAATTTGCGCATGCAAGCGCTCATTTTAACAGTAATTCCAAATATTTCAGGTAAATATTTACTGAGTTATAGGCATTCAAAAAAGCGCCAAAAACAATTTTTTATTTCACTCTCAGGCGCGCCTATATCATTCCACATGTATAAAAATACATTTTCTAGACAGGCATTCGGTAAAGGAATGCAATGACACTACATAAGTAGGAATTCGTCCACGGTAAGCCGCTCTGATTGTCGATTAAATATTCAACTTTTTTAATATTTTCCACGGCGAGCCGTGTGCGCGAGCTTACCGCGACGTAGGCCCGAAAACAGGCGTCCACCGTTTCCAAATCGAGAAAAATACAAAATTCTTCTCACGGTCTTCCAGTACTCATTTATTTCATGATGACCATCTCCACGATGGCGCCCGGTGCAGGCCTTCGGGCCCCCGTGGAGGGTATCCCATATACGCATCTCAGACGGGGGCTCGGAATTTGAGTACTAGGCGTTAGAAGTTATAGCCGGTCAGGTAAGTTTGTAAAATCTCTGAATATTCAAAAAACATTTATTTGCCCGTCGGCGGATTCAACGGCGGAAAGAAAGAGACGAGACCCTCTGCAGCGAGACTCGTCTCCCGTGTTGGCGAATATTGCGTGCCACACTCATGCCCATTTAGTGTTGGCGAACATCGCGGTACCGCGTGCCACACACATACTTTACTTTGGGGCGTTACATCGCGGAAGAATCCCTTCGGCTCAAACTTCTAACCTTTGTCCACGCACCAATAGGTGCCAAATAAAAAATTATTTATTTCCATTTTATTCATAAAAATTCATAAAATTCCAATACATTTTTCTCATCAGAGATTCAACATAATGCACATGACAATATTGCATACAAAAAAGGGCGCCAAGCGCTGCTTCTTACAAGGCATCAACATATTTTTAAAATATTTTCATAACATATACAAATTCCACACATATTTGTAACGACACTTGTAGCTGGAAATAACATCGGCGGCCAAACAGGCCGCATTTTTCATATTCATTTAACAAAGGGCCAATCTCAGGGCTAGTGTCCGGACGATGGTGTTCTACAGCTAGTTGGAAGCAGTATGCGCGCGCGGCCCCCCTCCAGTCGCGGCAACAGCCGCTGGGGCACTGACTTGCGCGCGTCCGAGCGGCAACCCCAATTTTTCACGTAGCGGCATACCGCCTCGTCTCCAATGCATTTTCTGTATGTGCGGCTTTTATTTTGGACAAGCGCACGCTCAATAGTGGTCCTGTTATGTTCTCAATTTTTTATACATGGCTCAACCCTGTCCGTCCAACTAACCAAGTACATATTTAAATTTAAAAAAAAGGTTTTTAATATATATATATATATATATATATATTATATCTATATATAATATATATATATAACACCCAGCGGCTGAGTTTGTACCCGCCCCTTCCTTCCTCCCTCTTCTCGCTCTCTCTCTGTCTCTCTATCTCTCCCCACCTCTCTCTCCTCTTCTCTCTCTCTATCTCTATTATATATTATATCATCTTTGTCCCAGCACGGGCGGAACCCACTGAGGCAGGCATTATTAATGCGTACAACTATACAAATAAATATAAATATTTTTAAAATATAATATTCTTTAAACTTATACATTTCGTTTTCAACTTTCATAAAGATAATTAAAAATATGAATTATTATATTCAATTGTTATAATTCAAGGTTGTACTTAAAATTAAGTCAAATTATGATTAATCTAAATGTAACACTGTGTACAATGAGTACGTAGGCACAGGTAGTAGCAAAAACGTCGGGGGAGTCGAGAACAAGTTTTTTGTTAGGTTTTTTTTTTGACTTGTGCCAATGCTAATGAATTTTTAATATTCGATATAAGTTAATTTTATGATACTCGGTTTTACAGAAGATAGACCAGAAATATTGAAAAAAAGCAAACTTTGATGTCGTTTATCTTCTTTTAAATAACTGTTTTTGACATTTCACTCAAAGTGTAAAGAATAATATTTTCTATTTAAAATTTAATGAAAAAGACTTCACTGAAGTTTTTGCTATTAGTTATGAGACATCCTGTACGTATGTGGTGTTACATCATGTTTTTAAATTGTAGACAATATTTTGTTAAATCGAATTAATATCTCTAAAGGCCGGTCTTATAAACGAAAGACCAAATTTCCATTAGTAAATCGACAATATACTAACGGATGGCCGTTCGTTTATAAATGTTACCGACGCTCGTCTTATTAAAAATTTTTTACCGTCCGTAAGTATCGCAATATCGTACTGCTCTTGTCTATGATTTTAGAGCTGTCAGGCCCGGTTGTTTCAAGTTCGATCAAAGTAAGCGGTCGAGCAAAGCATAGATTTTTACGAAAACGGATCGTCTGATTGGTGGAGAACGTAAAAATCTATGCTTTTAAAGAACGCTTACTTTAATCCAACTTGAAACAACCGGCCCTCAGAGGCGAATTATATCTCTTTCCTATGGAAACGAAACATAACTTCTATTAATATAGCCTAAAATTTCTCGCTCGCACCGGATTTTTGGGATACTTCCCACAACACTATACACACTCGCAGTCCTTTGAAACCCCAACAAAGTCTGCAGCAGCTAATAATATTGATCCAAGAGCATAGAATCTCAAGGCAACATGCAATTTTGTGGTTGATGATAATGTCAGATTCCTACGCGTGCGCCTTTTTACATTTTGCCCAATACCTTCTAGAAGCTATCAAGCAGACCTTTTCGATAAATGAAAAAGGTTGATAAAATCTGCGTCATCTAAAATATTAAAATAATCTACTCGTATACTGAACATTCTTTGTCGTCGAGTTTGTTCTTCATCCGACGAATTTGAATATAATAATAGCTGGACATTGCTATCTGAAAACGTTTTCCTTGAAAATGTAGCAGCAGTCTGTACAGTACATGTGTACATGTTAAACAAAGAGCATAAAATACAAATTGACAACGGACCTAACCTTAAAAAATAATACGTCAATATGTCATACTTCTGTCAATTTCAACTAACGGACAGTAAACTGGTGGTTCGACTGTCGGTATCGGCCGTCGGTAAAATTTTACTAAAATTTGACTAACGGATTGTTATAAGACGAAAATAATGACGTTTGTATCAAATTTCGGTTTATTTGGTCTGATATTTAACTAACGGACGTTTATAAGACCGGCCCTTAAGCGCATTAAAAGAGCAACGCGTAATACAACATTCCGGAAACATCCTAACAGCAGAATACTTGGTGACCACAATGAAGACCCAGGTACCTACCTTTATTGCATTTAGTACCTGCAGCGTTTATAACCTGAATTCTTATTATATTTACGTAGGTTTTTCACATTCGCCGGGTATAAGAAACCTACGAATAACCTAAAATTGTCAACTGACATTTCACCCACACATTGAAACCAAACCGAAAGGTTTAAAGTGATCACTTAAGCCAACCATAAAAAGACAGGTCATAAGTCCTGTTACACCCAAAAAAAAATGACTTCTATACCTACTTTCCCATAATTAATACAGTTTCGTCTCTGTGAGATATCTATAATATACACTAATTAAACCGAAAGGTTGTTAGGTTGCATAACTAGGGTCACAAAGCCTAATTTATGCCAATTTGTTTAGAAATGTGGGAAGTTATATTATATACGTGTCCTTATTTCGCAGTGGTGCCTTGAGACCTCAATAACCTATTGAAAACTATTCAAAGTTTTATAACAATATCACCATTCAGAACAAGTTTAAGCAAAAACATAGAAATATACATTGAACCATTGAAAAACAATAGGTCTAAACATATTAACACGAATAATAAATTGTGAATAATCTAGTAAATAAAAGATTAAAGCTTCGTGCAAGTACCTGATCGTTAAAGCATGATATGTTCAGATTCTAAGTCTACAAAAGCATAGGTATATCGTACATTTTATTTCAATTTCTCGGATGTATACTGACAATAACACGATAAATTAGTGGGAAATTAGTTGGACTGTAAGTAGCTCATTGGTCCAGTGGTGTCTAGTGATCCAGTCGTCGCGTTTTTGAACCTCATTCGAGACTAACAAGTTAGTCTTATTTTTCACAGCACAGGCCTTCAGCTTAATTTGAAAACGGGAAGAATATTGATGTGACACGTGTCCTATGTGACATCAATATTCTTACAATGTAACACAAGAAAATTGACGTGACACGAAAATATGTATATATATATATTAGGATTTCAATTAGGTTTTCACGGCCGTACAAAAATTTGGTTAGAATTTTTGGAATATCTTCAGGGCTAATGATGGCCTAGAATGGAATCCGAAACACCGGTTAGAAAAGTCATATACATACGGCAGAATATTCCACAAAGATGTGTTTGTGCTAAATACCTATGTGAATTGAATAATTTTTTCTTTAGGTCTTTTCCTGAGTTATTTATTTATTTATTTAATGTTCATGGAAGACCAACAGCACAAAAGAAAAAAAGCATAGAAAACATTGATACAATATAGATGGCCAATTACAGGTCTCCACATTTAGAAGTTAGGTTAGTTATGTGAGATCCTTCGATTTTCAATGGTATCTATTTTCCTTGCACCTTCCTTGTTTTTTCCTTAAAAACATTTTCTGTCATTACAAATCTTTTTTTTATATCCAGTGAGTTTTTGGCATCATGTGTTGTTTCTAGGTTCGTATTTGTAATTTTTTTTTCTTCATATTTATTTATTTTTTATACTTATTACATTATACATATGCCAAACTGCAATGCAGTTTTACGGCATTTTAAACATTTTCATTTTCATTTTTTAATTTTGAAAGGTGACCTGTTATGATTTTGTTCTTGCTGTAACTTTTACATTTTTCTATAAGTTTTCAAGGTATTCCTTTAATGTTTGGTTCATTTTACTTAGTATGCAACGAATGCCTCGATATTGCAGGAATTTATCTTAATTTCATCTGTACAGCTCCGAATTCTCAGATATTGGGCCATGTTACCAAACATGAACACACAATGAAAAATGGTGATCCAAGAGAGGGTGGAAGGTCACCAACACGATGGACCAACTAGGTTGAAACAAGACTGCAACTGGTAGCGACAGATTATCCACGCCGTCATCTGCCGATAGCCGCAGTTCAATGATCACGACATCTGAGAGAAGTAGCCCAAGTTCACGGGTGAGATCAATATCGGGGATTCAACTCGAGTGCGCGTAACGAACAGTAAACACTTCTGCGCGATCTATGAAGCCATGTATTCACTAGGGGACAAATCGCGAAACATTCCGCTCGACATGTCGCATCAACATCTACGCTCATGTTTCGGGGACAATGACGCGGACATTTGACGTGTACACACCGGGACTCGCATATCTTGTCTCGGAAATGTCATCCGATGAGGTTATGGATGACAGCTGCGGTATCTCATTTGGCGAAAACGGGGTTCCGCGCAATTCAAAATGTTTTTTTGGGTCGCAATTTCAAATTAACGAGGTTTTACTGTAGTAAATTGAATATTATTAAAAACAAGGTCCTTTTTGCAAATAATTATTGTTTTCCAGACGTCGCGGAAATATATCGCCCTATGAGGTTATGATGATAGCCGCGTATCTGTTTATGTTAATGAGTTTATCGAAAAGTAAGAGGAGAAAAAAAGAGGAGAAATGCGAAATTATTTACTGCAAAGAGAAAGAAGGACGGACATTCTATGCGATCTTCGATCGATACAGCTCGATGAGTTCAAGAACGATTTCGTTTCCCCGCATTGTCATCTTGACAGATACAGCGCATGCGTATTCACTTGTAAACATACCACGTGGTACTGACGCTCCGCGGAATGTTGCAGTGAGTACGCTCGGGTACCGTGCGCATGGCAACGTTGCCACGGCACGTAGAAATGCCGCGCTATGTTGTGCGCGAGGTCGCGGAACAGTGCACGACGTTGCAACGTCACGTAGACTCTATGCCGCGCGTGCTGTTGAGGGACAATTTGTCCCCTAGTGAATACATGGCTTGAATCATCAAACGTGTACATACATTACCGATTCTCTGAGATCAAAATCTCATTCGTGGAAACGGTCCATAAAACAAAGATGAATAGACTCGGTATAATTTGTAGTTGTTTTCTGTTATCTAATCTGAACCAGCGTTTGAAGGGCCGTGGGAATTTATTCGAAATGAAAATCAATTCTCACAAGTATTACGCCGAAGGATTGTGTACACCTACAGAATTTAAGTATAATCATATTAGTACACCTACTTAAACCGCGAGTGTCATCTGTGTATGGATTACAAATATTCATCACATAACACGAACCCCGCTCTTACAGTTCACTCGGCTACGTCAATAATAGTGAGCCATAAATACATGGCCGATGTCGGCACATTATTCTATTCAGCCCTACTCCCTCGGGACCCTCTCGGGGATGTCCGGATTAATTTTATTCTGAATTTTGAAGAACGATCCGCCGGGGGACTACCTCCCCCGCCACAAGCCGAGACCGCTGAATAAAATTACCAAGTGCTGTAACCTAATGAGTAAGCAATCCGAGTATAAAATCTATAGACCAAATACAATTCATTTGTAGAAGATTATTTACAGTTTTTTAAAGAGATCACTCTAAGATAACAATGTTAGTAAGGACAGCATTCATAGCATGTATACGGAGAAGACTGATAGTCTTGTGAGATTTGTTCTTCACCTTCGTGGTTTCACGCCATTGGTGCGTTTTAATAAATCCTACTATTTTATTTGAGAATCTTACTTATACATAGTTCGAGGTATTGTTGAAAATGTCGGTTTTTCAAACCGTCCTAAAAATTTATGGGTGAACATTTCCCGGCAGATTAGTTTCTTGCTAACATAGGTTATGTCACATCATGAATACGAAGCTGATTGAAGTGCCATTATTTTCACAGATAACTATAACAATAATGTACAGTGTAAGAACTCACTACCACCATTCACTCACCCTTACCGAGACTTTACAAGGACGTAGCACCTTGTTCCATGTTCCATGTTCCATGAAAACACAAAGTCTATGATAGCTGCTGATGAGAATTTTTAAAATTTTGATGGTTTTGTGGTATATACCAATTGTTAATTTATGGGTATTATAATAAATAATTATTGTGATTTAGTCTCATTATGTTTCTTCATAATGAGACTAAATCACATATTTTTAATATATTTACTTCTTTACGTGCTTGACTACACATTGATTTTTTAACAATTAATCTGTTCGAATTATTATAAATTATAGATGTCTCACAAAGACAAAGCTATTGTATGGGAAAGTAGATATGGAAGACTTTTTGGGTGTTTATGGGGCTTATGACCTATCGTATGGTTGGCTTAAATGATCACTTTATACATTGTAACGATAACAAATTCCACCCAAGATCGTCCACACATCTATCAAATTTTTGGATGTTGTATATGTTATTTTTCATTTTGTTCTGAATTTTCATTACCATTATGCTAACGCTTTCTAAAGGTTTTTTTGCAAACTTGTCATTCCCATTACCTAACACATTATATGGATGTCGGCGCTGGTAAATGAGACTTCAATATTTTTTTTTATTAGAGTATGAAGCAATACACTTTAATTTGTTAAGTAATTATTTGTTTTTTCTTCTTTAAATCATACTACATGTTTGCGTTCACCATGAATCATATATGTTATAAAGTTGTGTTAAATTTTATTTAAATAAAAGCTTTTTAAATAATAAATATCCTTCTTTTTAATTTTACTTAATTAATATGTTTAAGAGCACTTTTATTTTTTTAATGTAAAGCTACAATAATAATTGTTTATTATTCTCTTATTTTAATGGAACGTACCGTGTGTAAACAGAAATAAATAAAATCTCATGTGAGAGCTGCGAGTATATATCAATCGATCGATAGAACTTTTCAAGATGACGTTTTGTTTGTTATTGGTGCATCCTACAAATGTTCTCGGGTATATATAAATAGGCTATAAGAGCAGTATAGAGTCGAAGATGACGCTGCTTCGTCTGCCTCCGAGACGTTAACAATGATTGATTTTTCGATTCACTCGAAGCGCCCTCCCTCGCTATTTTCATTACTCCGCCGCGCACTCGGGGTACTGGGAGTGCAGAAATGTGGGGCGAACCAATAACAAGTGTATTCCCGGCCGCGAAATCCCTTCTGTACACCGACCTAGGGTGCAGGGTGCAGGGTGGCAACTTCAACTAGTCACGTGTCCCCGGCGCTGAGTATGCTAGTGTATGTATATTTAGTACGGCCGCTTCGCCTAAGAGTTATTCTTTGTAATCATCGTGTTCCGTGCAATAATAAAAAAATTCGGATTGCTCCCAAAGTGGAGATGTGGGAAACTAGACCGATGACCATAAAGGTACAGATACACATGCTTCTTTACTGGCATGCTAATGAGCATGCCACTAATAAGCATGCCCTAACAACTGTACACACTTGCTCATTACTGGCATGATTATTAGTGGCATGCTCATAAATAAGCATGCCCAAAGCTAACAATCAAACACACATGCTTATTAGTGGCATGCTCTTGTTATAGAATAGAGACGCTCTTGTTCAAAATGGAAACTTTGCAAACTGAAATAGAAAATTCAAGTGAACCAATAAATCAAAAAAGTTCCTGAGTTTCCATCCGCACATTTTTGATTTTAGTTTGCCTATTAATAAAGGTTCGTAAACATTATCTCCCCAACGCGCCATATTTGTTTCATCTGTCGCGGACTGAGAAGATCGCATCGATAATACTAGCCGCGAAGCCCGCGAATGACATAAGCATGCTCATAAATAAGCAAGTCTGTTCACACATGCTCCAAAGATACCCCTTCTCTATGGTGAATGACAGTGGCATGCTTATAAATCAACCGGCGGTTGATTTTTGAGCATGCCACTAGGTGGCATGCTCATTTCTAGCAATGTGCGTACACACATGCCACTAATAAGCATGCCACTGTCTAAGTCGATACTGCGCATGCTCACGTGCCACTAAATAAGCATGTGTATCAGACGCCTTATTTAGTGGCCTTATTCTCTCTTCGTTCCTCTTTCGTGTTAGTATTGACATATGTAGTTCCGCCATGCGCGTGCACAAGTCTGTCTCGAGTTGATCTCGAGATGCAACGCATCCATCCATCTGCGCGACACTTTTCCTCGTCGTCTTCAGCTCAAGGTGTGGCCAAGACAATCTTCCTCTCATCTAAGATAAAACTTGCACCGTTTGGGTTCGTTGCAGGATTGAAGTATTTACCCTACAATAAATAAGTAAGTACCCAACAAATTGAAGAAAAGATATAATAATAAAAGCGAATTTTTAAATATTCATATTAATTTTGCAAAAACATTACTTACTTTATTACATACAACGTCATCTGAAATAAATCGGCAACTTTCAAATACCATTAATTAGACAGCGTTTGATGCATCTATTTGCTTATCGATTTTTTTAAGATATAGTTAATATCCAATAAAAATGATAGTCATAATGAATTTTTTAAGAATCTAAACGAACTTTTTTTAAGAATCTAAACGAACTTTTTACTCATGTTAAAAATAATTCACAACATAGGTAAAGTAAAAGATAGAGATTATTTAAAAATCACTTATCCCACGGATTATGATGTTAATATTTTAAAGCACAGCCGTAAAACTGCTGTGCAGTTTGGCATATAAATAAATGTATATATGTAAATAAATGTATATAAGGAAATAAATATTGAAAAAAAATTAAGTAACGTATATTGTTTATTATATTGTAACGATATATTAAAATAGACAACGTAAAGTGCAACGCCACAAAACTTCAAAGGACACTCAAAGTATATTTTAGAAGACAGAATAGTCGTCAAGGGGTGAATAATCAATAATCATTTAATAATTAATAAAGTACTGTAAGTTTGACTAATGATTTTTGCGATGGTTAGTCCTTGGATCCCCAATGCACACACGCGTAATGTATTACGCAAGAGAAAATTCCACGAAAGTTCGGGCAAAAATACAACAAAACACTCAACGCTCTAGTTTTCTGCTAATATCGCCACATATCTGGTATAAAAGTATTATTAAAAAGTGAAAAATAATTAACCCAATTTACCGGTACTCAGAAATTTATTTACCGATAAGTCATAGTGGAATTAATCCATATTTAACGGTAAATCGGATTACCGAAAACCAAATTTCCTTCATTAATTACCATCCTGTGCAAGTTATTACTATGCACAATACATGTAATTTCCATCCTTATGGGACTACTATGAGATAAATCGTGTTGAAAGTTTGATTTAGAGATGAACTCCTCTAAAAATATTTTTTCAATAACGCGCTTTGGATTTTCAAACCCAAATGAATAAATAAAACAGTGATCCTCTCCCCTCTGCAAACTGCACTGTCCAAAATTATGTATTCACTAGGTACCTACTCATTGTAATTTATTACAGTATTTACATAACGATTCTCTTTTCCATTTTCGAAATAGATGTTCAGTGTGAATGTTACCTTTTTTAAGAACTGCATTTATTCTAAAAGTTACATAAATTTTTGTAATAAAGATCATATGTGTACCCAATATATTACATTTCTTACAGAGACATTTTATTAAGCTTGTATTATATTGGAAGTAGATACTTATTGTGTAATAAATAACGTAAATAATTTTAAATATTTAAAAGCTAAACAAAAAAATATAATCAGAAAATATTGTGATTTGTAGAATTTTTTTCTTCATAGATTATACGTTATTAATGTTTAACATTCCAATTTTGTAACTTGTTTCGGAGTCCTATAGAACGAATGTTTTCCGAGCCGATTAAATAATGTGATTGATATTAGAAAAATGACACTGAATTTTCACATTGTACTTGGCCTCAATAAAAAACGCGACAGGTTTCAAATTACAAAAGTCTGTTCCGAGTGTTTTCACAGTTAACCTTCGCCCTCGACGGGAGTTAAACAGAATGCCTCGTGCTCATCCAACAAGTGTCTACGAGTAAAATGACAATTATTGCGCTCTGTTAATAGCAGGCTGACAGTTTGTTTCTTCGCTGCTGCAGCTCCGTGAAGTTGCACATGACTGAAGTCGGCTGTTATGGTCGTGGTTCTGTCGCAAATCGCATTATTTATGGTAAAGATGCATATCTTCCTTTGAATCGTTCAAATCGTACGCGATAATTAACATTCCATTCAAAAACATTTATGAAAATGTGTGGATTTTCGATAGCTTTAAATTCTTTGAAGATGAAGGAAACATCACTCCGATCTAGGTTTCAAAACGTCTTTTGAAATCTAGATTAGAATTACATTGGGGAATGAGAAAAGTATTGCAAATAAAATAATAATAATAATAATAATTGGATAATTTGTATAGCGCCGTTTTCGCGAAATACTCACCTCAAGGGCGCTTTACACGGAGAAATTGTTATCTTACAAGACAACTTACTGCTAGAAAAGAAAAAACTTATTTACTATTACTTATTCACTAGATGGCTTACAAGAAGTGGAATTAAAATTGAGTACTATAATAGTTTGTGAGTCCCTGAAAGAATTATGTGTTTTCGCGGAGTGCACAATATGAGTGGAAAACATTAGCTAGCGTTGTTGTGGTCAGATTCTAAAGGTTTTTATAGGATTGTCTAAATAAATGCGTCTTAAGTTGTTTTTTGAACAGTGGTAAGCTGTCTGTTTGTCTCAGTTTATTAGGTAGTTTGTTCCATAACTTTGGTCCAGCCACCGCGAAAGCACGATCACCGAAATTAGTTTTGTGGACGCGATTTACTTCAGCTAACCTATTTGTATTAGATGTTGATGCTGAGCGAAGTGTTAGTTGTCTATTATTTGCGGAGAATGGAATGCAGAAGTCGGTTATGTATGTGTAATTATTTTATAATTTTTGTACATTTAATCAATACTATAAAAACCAAAGACGATTTTTTTGGTTCTATATGTACGATTATTTGATTTTTTCAAATAAATGGACGATCGATTCGTCTAAACCATTATCAATGAATAAAAAACTAGCTGTAACCCGTCAAAAAGGACAGAATATTGGTTCGCGTCTTTGCTAAGCCCTTGTACATATTATAGACTTTTGGCGGTCCACGGAGAGGCGGCCGTGGCCACATGCGTTAATAGGCCGGTTCGGGTTTGGCGGCCCGGGGTACAAGCGCCATCTCCAGCCGTTTTTTAGCCGTGAATTTGAACGAAATTACGGACGTTACATGAAGTTACGGGGACACATAGACGGACGGACGGACATAAAACGGAAATATTATGTTTGATGATAGAGAAAGTTAGGTAGGTAATTATTTCACATTAGGTGGGTAACGATACAACTTTCCATTAATGCTATTTTAAGCTATAAACCAACTCTAAATACCAAGGATAATAACATAATACGGACAATTATATTATTTCTATATTTTTGTAACAGGTATACAAACATAAATTCTTGTATTCATAGCAATTGACGAAACTCTTTCACTCACTCACAATGGAGTTCTATAAAATAAATATCTTCTATATTGAAAAAAAAAATTTTTTGTTTTCTACAAGCCCTATATTGTATTTACTGTCTTCTCGGTAAAATGTAAGTTTTTTCTGTATTTTATTTTGATAAAAAATGTTTATAAAAAATTATTTTAACAATATAATACACTAAATAAATATAAGACTATTTAACTGATACCCTAAAAGGTATATTTCAATAATTATCACTTTCCTATAGGGAGGCAGCAAGTCTTTATAAAAAAATAACTTATAATGTCATTATGCAAGTTGCGACAAATATAAATATGGATTTCTCAGGAAAAAAACCATTACAAAAATATTTATCTTATTTCAGCCGAATCACTTAGATCAAAATAAATTCCATATTATTTGCACATGGCAAAAAAAAATACTAAATATCTTTCTCCAACCTATTTCGATAAAATCTCCATCGACGGCATTGTGAATAAGGTTACCATTTTAGATCCCATTGACACTTGTATAGAAAAAGTTCAGCGGCCAATCCATTTGCCGCCGGTACCTACTCCGCCGAGGGTGGCAGATGGCGGGCTGAATGGTGCCCCAACCCTCGAGCGCTCCACCCCTGCGAGTACCGACTATTACATCAGTCAATACTACTGCGCTACTAAGCACATGCACCCAAAATTACCAGCTTCGCCGTCCAATCTTAACACTTTGAATAATAATAATATTGTTGACATTTATTTGGAAATTATCACACGGATCCCAATTCCGAGTCATCGGAGATCATCTTAATTAAAGATAAATAAAGAAGTATATTATAACAAAATTAAAAAATAATTCGTAAGTTACTTTCTTAAAAAATAAAACAAGTAAAGTACCTACAATAAATCTGGTGTCCCTATTACAATGCTCATGTTCATACAATAGAAAGAATTCAACATAAATTTTTACGCTACATAAATTTCCGTCTCCATATCCCAATTGAAAATCTTAACTATACAAACTTATTATATTTTACCGGTTTATTGCCACTATCGGACAGGAGAGTTTTATCCGATCTGATTTTATTATATAAAATTGTAAACTCGCATTACCACAGCCCTGAAATTTTGTCCTTAATAATGTTCCATGTACCCAGTCGAACTACTCGAGTGCCGACGCCTTTTTACTGTGACAATACTAGAACAAATGCTCACTACAACTCGCTAGTACCTAGAATACACAGGTTAGGTAACAATTATACAAACATAGCGGACGTGTTTGGTTCTGGCCTGTCACAATATAGGGGCGCGATACTGAGAGCGCTTCATTCCGCCATAATGTAAATTATATACACTTCCTTTTTTTGTTTTTCTCTCTGTTTATATTATTTTTGCAAATAACTGTTATATACCTACATATGTAAAAGCCTATTTAGGCGTAAATGAATGAATAAATAAATAAATAAAATAAAGAAGAATTAATAGCAAACCTGTTGCCCTGTGAAAGCAGTAATTAATACCTGCCAAATTTGGATCAATAAAGTAAGTAGGTATATTAGATTAAATGGGATTGTCATTTTTATGAGATAATTAATAAATCAATATAAACTTTCACCCTGGTGAAATTGTCAACCCGAGTAGTTTAAGAAAAAAATTTGATAATTTAGTTAGTTTTTGTCGTTTAGAAATGGAAACCATGACAATACATTGCACAGTTGGCCAAGTACGACCACCATTTTGGTGGTGATTGTACAATTGAAGACGTCCCTATAAAAAGGGTCTATATGCAAAAACAAAATTTTACAGGAGAGAGGAAAAACACATTGTGAAAATAATAACAAGAATCTCCGAGTTTTTCATTTTCTAAAATTCGCATGCCTTTTATTTATGTTTTCCTGGTTTTTTCGTGTATCCCAGTGACATCTTGGAACTATCGGCATCCGTTATATTTGTGGCTACCAGATGAATATAGAGGAATATAGACTCTTTTTCCACGTTAGCTTTGTAACTTTTGATGTTGAATTTCGGCAAGATTAAGTTAAAATCATGGAAAATAAGTACCGCACATGGTGCATATTGTTATATAGACCATTTTAAAACAATAAAATCACTTTTACACTGATGTACTACGAGTATATAGACCCTTTTTATAGGGACGCCTTCAATTATACAATATAATTTGTTTTCACAACTTATATTGTATATAAATGGTGAAGACAAAGAATATTTTAATTAATTATATTAATAATGTCACTACAAAGTCATTTTGCTCTTTTAGATTAAAATAGAATTATTATTTAAAAAACTAACCCATAAAAACCAAGTTTTTATTATACTCCCTTTCTCATTTACTAGTGGAAACTGGTTTGGCGCTTAACCTACGCGTTGGGCTTCGGTCGGGCGACGCTACAAAAGGGAGTAATAAAAATTTTAAAAATCCAAAATTATACTATAATTATAATTTTTTTTAACGAAAATTTGATAATTATAAGATCTTTTCGATCGTCGCCACGAATCTGCTTGCAAAGTTTCAGCTCGATTGGATCACTTGAAAAGGATTCAAAATCGATCCTAAATTTTTGCGTCAATCAATCAATCAAGTTACAAGCCACGAGTAAATAAAGGAAGTAAAAATACAAGTAACCTACACAAAGCGGTAAGTTATCACGGCCAACCAAGTGCAGTTTCTATAAAGTATTTTTTGTATTTATCGCTATTGACTTCACATTTTTCAAATATTTTATCCGAAACAGATTTAATACTACGGGCATAGGCGACGCTTGTACGAACTGTATGTTGACTAAAATGTAATTGATGATATAAATAAATATTTGATGAAAATTTGTTACACCACCATGCATAAAATTATACGCACGTCACGCCAGTTTTTATGCTTAACTAAATAATATAAAAGTTCTTGTGTTTTGCACAAAACATTACTTTATTAAGAAACGCTTGCCGAGCTAGTGCAGTTGATGAGTTAATCTACAAAGCTGTCAAATGCAACTGATTTTTTGTTGTCGATTTAAATAATTCACTACTCGCTGTAGGATACTGGCAACTATTTCGCTTACTAACATAAAAGTAAAAATAAAATATTTGTGTCTGAAAACGCTGAAGGCAACTGGGATAAGAGGACGTGATACTTCTGAAACACAGGAAAACGAGTTAGGGCCGGTCTTATAAACGAAAGACCAAATTTCCGTTAGTAAATCGACAATATACTAACGGATGGCCGTTCGTTTATAAATGTTACCGACGCTCGTCTTATAAAACTTTTTTTACCGTCCGTAAGTATCGCAATATCGTACTGCTCTTGTCTATGATTTTAGAGCTGTCAGAGGCGAATTATATCTCTTTCCTATGGAAACGAAACATAACTTCTATAAATATAGCCTAAAATTTCTCATTCGCACCGGATTTTTGGGATACTTCCCACAACACTACACACACTGGCAGTCCTTTGAAACCCCAACAAAGTCTGCAGCAACTAATAATATTGATCCAAGAGCATGGAATCTCAAGGCAACATGCAATTTTATGGTTGATGATAATGTCAGATTCCTACGCGTGCGCCTTTTTACATTTTGCCCAATACCTTCTAGAAGCTGTCAAGCAGACCTTTTCGATAAATGAAAAAGGTTGATAAAATCTGCGTCATCTAAAATATTAAAATAATCTACTCGTATACTGAACATTCTTTGTCGTCGAGTTTGTTTTTCATCCGACGAATTTGAATATAAAAATAGCTGGACATTACTATCTGAAAACGTTTTCCTTGAAAATGTAGCAGCAGTCTGTACAGTACATGTGTACATGTTAAACAAACAGCATAAAATACAAATTGACAACGGACCTAACCTTAAAAAATAATACGTCAATATGTGATACTTCTGTCAATTTCAACTAACGGACAGTAAACTGGTGGTTCGACTGTCGGTATCGGCCGTCGGTAAAATTTTACTAAAATTTGACTAACGGATTGTTATAAGACGAAAATAATGACGTTTGTATCAAATTTCGGTTTATTTGGTCTGATATTTAACTAACGGACGTTTATAAGACCGGCCCTTAGTGTAAGATCTCCATTATGAGCAAAATCTGGACAAGGAATATTTGATATCCAAGAAATCAGTGAATGTGACAAATTTATTTACTTGGCTCTATCGAAATTGCCATAGAAATTGTAGTCTTGTTTTGTTTGTAGCTATCTGCATCTATGGCAGTTGTAGTCTGTTGTCACAGACTCGAAAGGTTTAAACTGTACAGTATATGTACAGGTAAAAACTATAAAATACGTTGATACAACTGAAACTTATTCTCTCACCTTAGCGCAGATAAAAAGGCTGGCTGCAAATTACAGGCCTTCTAAAAAAAACCGTACATATGATTTACTTCTCAAAATGAGATAATCTAACCGCAGAATGAAAAAGGTTAAATATTTTGCTACTAAGAATTGACGTGCCAGATATCCAAAGCAAAATGGAAGCAAGGAGACTTGCGGGTGAATAATTCAGCGAGATTAGAATGAAAATAGTAATACGCACATAGCCTTCTCATTTTAATTTTTTTACTTCTTATTATTTAAAATCCAACAGAATCAAGAACAAGGCTGCATAGCCACATAATCATCCGTATTCTGAAAATAGCAATGTCTGGATCTTTAAGATCTTTATCCCAACACTTAATAGACGATAATAAAAATTAAAAATGTCCAGAGCGGATTTTGGAATTCTACGGCTCAAATACACTGTATTAAAAGATGATATAAGAAAGATTGTTTCTTACAAACGTATTCATTTCTTCATCCACAGCGTCCTGATGAAATATTCGGCGTTACCGCGTATTCAAATCTTCCCATCTTGACATTTGACAGTTATGTCTGGATCTTTAAGATCTTTATCCCAACACTTAATAGACGATAATAAAAATTAAAAATAAACGAGACATAGCTTTACGTCGGTGTTTGTTTCTGTAAGTTTCTACGTGAGATATATATAGAGGGAGGGATAAATATGTAAATTGTTATCTGTCAAATTTTAAGATGGGAAGATTTGAATACGCGGTAACGCCGAATATTTCATCAGGACGCTGTGGATGAAGAAATGAATACGTTTGTAAGAAACAATCTTTCTTATATCATCTTTTAATACAGTGTATTTGCGCTGTAGAATTCCAAAATCCGCTCTGGACATTTTTAATTTTTATTATCGTCTATTAAGTGTTGGGATAAAGATCTTAAAGATCCAGACATTGTTATTTTCAGAATCAGGCCGAATGTCAGAAGAATATTCTAAAGGTAGGAGAGTTCTCAACAGACTAATAAACCACGACGGCTCTACAAAGCAACAGACAGCGCTCTGTATTGACAGTGGACTTCGAGTCCGTTGAGACCACAAGAAAAAAGAAGAAGAAAAATACTTAAAATATTTTATTTCTCGTGCGAATATTATAAATCTTTCAATGTACTATTAAGAAATGGATGAAAAAATATTTTTGGCCCCGGCAACACGAATCCAAATCCCTTACGAATCTCATCAATCGTTATATTTTTGGAATAGTTGGAGAAGACCTTGGAATCAAAACTTTCGCTTAGAACTTTTCTCAGCCGAGATAAGTTTTTATCTTTTTTCCCGAAATAGTTTTCTGTTACATTTCTAACGTGGTCTTTATAATCGGGATCAATATGTGACTCCATATCGGTATCCATTCTATCATTAATTTCTCCGATAACTTCATTCACATTGGTTTTTTTTTTGGGATATACATTGAGATGTATCAACATTTGTACCGGAATATTATTTTTAATTTGGGGAACTCGACCGGCATTCGAATGGGGTGAGTTTGTTTGCGGAGACTGATTTGATGGATAAACTGGTAGTCGAAGCATACCTCCGTCCTGGGTTCCACGACCAGCCCCGGGACGATAGTGACCGGGGTAGTAATAGTGGTAGTAGGGATTTGGATTGGGTGGATAAAATACGGGCTTCGGCTTCGGTTTCACACTCGGCTGGTTCACGATCGGTTCTTTGAGATGTTCCGGGAATGCGATGACCTCTTCATCTCGATTGTTAATAGGATAAACGTCGAGCATTACACTGAATGGTCTTTCTTTTTTAACCTTTTTGCGTATTCCAGGCACCACCGTATCATCGTATAGGATTGGATCCTCTTGTACAGCCGTTCCGACGTCGTCGCTGGGGGGTCGCGGCGGCCGCACACGCGCGGGATGGCACACGGCCCCGTAGCATCCCTTCTGCCCGATGCCTTTTGCGGGTAAGCGGTGATTTCTGTTCTGGGCGAACGATGGAGCGAAACGAAACGCGCGTTCAGCGAGTAAGTTGATGTCGCCCGGGCTATTCGGCTTGAATGGGAAAAGCGGATCCGCGTTGTACGCGTGGCCGTTGACGGAAGAAACTCGAGCCGTCAGCTCGTGCGACTCTGCCTCAGTTCGCTTAATATCATTGCCAAATTTTCTGGGATTTAAATAAATTCCAGAAAACTTAACACGCCGGTTTGTATTCACATTAGATTTTCCATCCTCGTACATTTTTTCACTTATCATTTTGATGATTTGTCCGACGCTCTGGGTCTCTGCTGTGTTCTCGTGCTCGGGCGTCTGAGGAAAGTTTCCGGCTGCTTTCTGGAATGGAGAAGGATGAGGACTTCTGTACTCGAATCTGAACGGTCGCGACTTTCTCGTTCCTTCCGCTGGCGTCTGCAGTTCGCGAGGTGTTTCATGCTCGTCCATCCTGTCATCTCCGCTGAGTACGTGAGCAATGTTTTCTCCGCGTACTTTATAACGAACCGGCGATGGAATTTCTTCTGAAAATGTATGGTCTACATCAGTGGTGGTATTATTGTTTGTTGCTACCACAAATTCAGCAGGGACCTGGGAGAAAACCAACGCAAAAACCTGCAAAGAAAAAATATTTGAAAACATTTCATATTTCATTAACCGACAAAACAAGTATGTTTAAGTGGACTTGGGAATATAGCAGTGGCATGCAGTGGGTATAAACTTAGGTTATGCTGTGACCGACTATATACCTATCTTTAAAATATATGTATACGCATATACCTAAATGTATTTTTAATTTTTTTTTTACTATACCTATATAATAAACTATTTTGAGTAGCTTCAATCCACAAAAATAACTGCACTATAAGAGAAGTATTGTAAACAATATTTCCTAAATAAATAAATATTTTATATAGGTATACCTAATACGGCAAAAAATTTCAATATATTTCGAAGACGATTTAAATATAATTAAATCGGGAACGATACTAATTTCAGATATACGTTTCTTTTCACAAAAATAAATCAAACATTTTATGATATCATTAGATGACAGATCGTATTTGTCGTATTCGCATTTACATTTACCATAGAAAAGACATAAAATTTACACCGAAAGTTTTGGGTGGAATTTGTAAAAAATATCATTTCTGCATGACGTGCGCCTGAAACTCAAAACTCGCAGCATTAAAAATACACAGTTTTTTTTCTCGACTTGACCATATCTGTGAAACAATTGGTTGGCGAAATAAATGAAGAATTGACATGAAGTTAAGCACAGATACGTCAGTTTAAAGGGAAACGTCAGAAATAAAACTTCTAGCCGTAGGACGAATTACAGCTAGAATTTTAAATCAACTTTTTCTTAAGATAAGGATTATTTAAATAATATTTGTTTCTCAGAAATTTTACTGATGCACAGCTTTTTTGCTTGTATGCGCTGCACGCCACTGGAAATAGCACAATACGGCATCCATTGAAGAGAAGTGCGGGTTCTAATCATTAGAAAGGGATTCTTTTATAGAACTTACACAAATAGCCATGTAGACTAATTTTTATTTAAGTATTCCATCGGCTAAGGCCCGGTTGTTTCAAGTTGGATTAAAATAAAAGTTCGCTTAAAGCTTAGATTTTTACGGAAACGGATCGTTCGAGTGGTGGAGAACGCAAAAATCTTCGCTTTAAACGAACTTTTACTTTAATCCAACTTGAAACAACCGGCCCTCAGTGTGCGGTTGCAGCCTGTTTTAAAAAAACGTGCATATTTTTTTATAATATTAAAAAAAATACATGGTGTCAGAAAACTTGTAGAGGATAAAACACAGACATATTTAGCTCATTTTGTCATATAAGAGTATACCGTTTTCTTGTAAAAATAAATTTTTAAAAATGTATTTTTACAGAGAAAAAATTGATTATCTGAACAAAATATATTGCTATTAGACATATTTATTTTTAGTAAATAGCTGCAAACCTTCAAAAATGTCGGAACACTGATTCGCGACTTTGCTAAGCCCTATCATAATATAATAGGGCTATACAGCAACATGCTTCAAGTCCCATATCCGGCCATTTACAGCCGTGAACTCGAACTGAATTACGGACGTTACACGAAGTTACAGGTACAGACAGACAGGCGGACGGACAGACAACGAAATAATTATATTTAATTGTTCAGACATTGTGTACATACATTTTTAGCTTATCAAAAAACGACCACCCGGCCGCACTGTCCTTACGTCGCTCACTAATAGGTTCCGCCCACCCGAATGAATAACCACTAAAAACGCTCACAGGTAGCAATACAGTGACGTAATTTACGTATTGCGTATAGATGTACTAATGCTATACCACCTAAATCCTTACCTGAAACCTTGTCTACCTGAAACTATGTCTTGGATGAAACTTTCCTCATTTTTACGCATTTCGGGTAATTTGCAACAAAGCTCCAAGTGGATCAAAACTGGTCAATCGGTTCTGCGTACCAAATACAATACACAATGAATCACATTTTTGAACAGTCTTTTATGAGAGCTTGGAGACAAAAGATTCCATCAGGTACATGCACCCTTACATCGTTAACAAGTATTATTTTAATTGGTAGGATTCATGAAAAGAAAGTAATCATGTTAGAGTAGAGAAGTATGATATTCGATCGTATCGAATCTATGAAGAGAAATAGCGGAATCCAAAGTTAGTTAGTTCATCGTTAATTCGTTTAAAATATGGCAAAAAAGTTTTATACTTAATTTACTACTTAAATACTATTTTACTTACTTTTTACTTTACTAAAAATTACATTATTACTAGAAGCAATTAATCATACGATAACTTTTTATCACCCCGCGATTCTGCGTTCGCACATATATCAACAAAATTATACAACAATATTTCATTAAATTATTTTCATCCAAAAGAGATTTCGAATATCTGTCATAATAATTTTACTTTTTTAACCAGCAAGATTCATAGACAAAGAAAAAATATATTTAGTGTAATTTATGGAGAATTGATGAACAGCAATGTGATAAACATTAATTTGAATACATAAAACATTTTATTTAATTATTTAAAAAGAATTTATTATTATTAATTTTTACTATTTCCCATTATTATTGACGGGTTACATTTAATATATTACATGGATTGCTTAGTGTCAAAATGGTGTAACCACAAAACTTGAAATATGGTTTATACGGCATCAAAACAATTTTTTGTTATGTTAATTCGTTCGAACGTATTACAAAGAGTTTTTATAGACTATCAAAATAGATAAATACGCAGGTATATTTAATTCTTAAAATAATTGTTAATATTAATCAAATTATAGTATATTTTCCCCCATTTAAGTCTTTAAGGCGGCACATTCACTGCAAATGCATATTTTGACGTTTTTTTACAAAAATGTGGGTTTTTATTATTCATTTATATCAGAATGTTTACTATAGACTGCAATTTTTTTAGAACACTAACTTAGATAGAACTTTTTTATCATAAAAAAGCAATAAACTGGACATTATTTATAATATTTAATAAAATAAATGCCTTAATCGACAGGCCGCGGCCAAAAAATCGTTTTTAGTGTCCTAGGCGGCATTAATTTTTTATGAATATTTATATGTACGCATAATATGTTTTTTATACGTATAAAGTATAATTCATTATCTAGAACTTTTACTCAGGAAATCTAGAAATATTCAATATTATTAAAGTTATAATGCTTTAAATTTGCAAGAAATTTTTACGTTTTTTGTTGATTTTAAAACGCTTTTTATTTATATAAAGAGATGAGTTTAAACAGTATATTCTATTTATTCCCATATTTTGAGGCTTTACTCACTAAATAAAAGTTAGTTTTTTTAAATAAAAACACCGTAATTATTATTTAAAAATAAAAATTCCAAAGTATGAAATGTGCCAATAAATGACGTAATTATAAAATAGAATGACGCCGCTGGCAACGGAATTCTGTTTTATAATTACGTCATTTATTGTAATATAAATGTACCCTAATTAACTCATTTTCCGTGAAAACTAGCCCAGGTATATAACTACAGGTGGGTAAACAAAAAACCCTCTAAGCAAATATATACCTGAGACGGTTATAAAATTCGTAGCATGTTTTACATTTTTTCATCATTATCCGACATTAAATATCACATGACGATTTACACTGGTGAAATGTAATAAACTAGCAGAAAATACTACTTTTGCTAGAAAATGGAGGTAGTGGTAGTGGGCCACGGTCTGTATTTTCGTAAATTCTATTTTTCAATGTATAAAATGATTTAAATATGTACTATTGCTATCACTCGGAACAATTATTTATTTGAAAGAAAATATCAAAGCACGAAACAAAATCACAAAATGAAATCATAGCAAAAGTATAACAAAAAAACACAATATAAACAAATGCACATAAATACAAGAAAAATAAATTAACAAACCATGAATATCATTAAAACAATATATAAAAGATACCAAAAACGTACGAAAAATTAAAGTATGATAAAAAGATATATAAATATAAATAAATGAAAGGTGCACCATCGAGACAAAAATTATGAAAACGGCACTCCACTTATGGTAAAAGACAAAAAACAAATAATATCACAAACAAGCAACTCGCAGTCTAGAAAACTGCTGCCAGCAGAAAAAAAATAAATCAAAAACAAATAAAACTATCCAGTCAGTCACACCCCTGTGGAAAGTCCCCTTAGGATCTCCCATTCACACACGAATAAAGGCTCTGAAAAAGGTCAAATTCCTATCATTTGATCCGCATTCGTAACCGGACGCGGACCTCCTTCCACAATTAGCCCCTCAAACATATCCTATCTCGTATTTTTCAGAATCACGCATTCTTTGGAGGTGCTTCGGAGTCTGCCTCTTGCGAGTCCCAGGTCAAACAGCTTGCTCCGTAACTTGCCGCTGCCTGAAACTATCTGCGTCGCATAGTGGTCCAGTACCCAAGGGCCCCCTCCTTTTCGTTTCCTCACTGCGACAACGGGGAGGAAGGAGAAAGTCCACCTCCCCACAGTCGCAGTGTTCCATCTTTCTTGCCAAACATCCAGAGTCATGCCTCGTAATCTATCACACAATTCTCTGAAAGTGCTGGCATCCGAGAATGTGACCGTGGTGTGTCACTTCCAGCCCTTCCTCAAAGAGCAACGCGCAGCCGTCTCCGAGACCAGGAGGCCAGCGGGTAGCACTCCAGCTAGCGCTGGAAGCGCAGCACTGGAGGCTGTTCGGTACGTCCTCGTCAGTGCTAGCGGAGGACCCCTGTTAAGGGCGAAGGCGACGACCGCGAACCTTAACGTATGTGCCCAAATCTGCACCGCGTATATAACTTGCGCCACATATAAGGCATTGTATATGTATAAGGCGCGTAGCAAGAGCGCGAATCCCCCACTTCAACGTTGACATCCGCCTCATTGCACCAAAAAAGTTCGCCGCTCTTTCCGTAATGACATGGACCAGAAAAGAACTGGAGATATCTGGAGAAATATCGTACTTTCTGATCGGATTTTACGCGGGCGCCACCCATTCTTACAATCGGGTTCCTCTCATTGTTCAGACTTCCTTTGAGCATCAAGACCACTGTCTTATGAGGAGCGAGAGTCACTTTTGCACCGTTTCTATCGCACCACATTGTATCTTCACAGTATATAAAACAGATTACTGACGTTAAGATATTATTATGCATAAATAAAGATAAAAGATATAGATAATAGTACATATAACAGCCGGCAGTTTTTGAAAATATAACAATATTTTACTATAACTACCCATTTGAAAAGTTTGCAGTTAACCGCCGCTTAACGCGCATCCATGAATGCGGTTTCATTATAACGCGGTTCATGTTACGTTTTAAAATTTCACGGTCCACACTATAATAAAATATTATGACTATGTTGACATTTCCCCGAATATACTGCGAATTAGGTAATTTCTTCGTGGTACGATTCATACGCTAGAATAAATTTATGTAGTCGGCTGAATGATTCGTTGCGGTCTAGCTGTTATTTAAAATTATATAATATATTTTGATACTCTTGCGTACAAACTGCACATACAGTTTTGCAAGACGCCTGTAAAATATATGTATATGTAGGTATATAGATTATGATTCATAAAAAATAAAAATTCTTTGATCAATGCCAAAAAGGCTGAATATAAGCAGTGAAGTGAATGTGTTAAAATGAAACAAGGCGACAATTTTGCGACTATTCGCGGAGACAACTAAATTTGGTAGAGTCAATTATTCGTACAATTATGAAAAATAAAGATAAATTGATAAAAATCATGTGGAACGGTTGACGGTATTTGGAACCGGTAAATGATTCAATGGAGTTCGAAAGTTCGCATGGAACCGGTAAATGTTTCAATAGAGTTCGAAAGTAGCATTATTATGATTTTTTTGAGTGCACGATTTTTTTTCAATTATTGCCAAATAAATTACACACTTTAAAAACCTTGTTATATATTTTTCCCATGTACGGCGGATTTCCGCTTAACGCGAATGTCCGGGAAAGTCAAAAGCTTCCCGTCAAGCGGGGGTCGCTACATTTTATATTCTGAAATATTCGAGTGCTCCGAACTTTGACGACCATTTTCTTAATCAACGAGTTATTATGCCGTAAGTCAACTTTCTACTTAGTTGCACCCTTGAAAATGAAGTACGTACATAAATTAAATATAAATAAATTAATAAACTTGCTACTTGCCTCCTTGGCTAACGACCCTTTACGAGTTTGAGAGGTACCGAATACTGTAATGATATCACGTTTTACGGTTACCGTTTTCTACCTTGTACCTTGCTGTCCAATAGAACAAATACATGATAATATATATTTACTAGCTGTTCGTACCCGGCGTTACACGGGTTAAGGATTAAGTTGAAAATAAATTTGTGGGGGGGAACAAAGGTTTGATTCGAACGGTATAGATTTGCGTCGAAAATATATCAGGGGGAGGAGAAGAGGTAAAAGGGGATGAAGGAAATATAGCCTATGTTACCTGCCGAGTCCTAAAGAATAAGTTTCCAAATTTGGAGTCCGAGTGGTCGAACGATATAGATTTTTTTTCTATTTATTTTTTTTACATTTTATAATATCTAGTCCCACAAAACGTCTAAAAAGACGTTTGTCTGTAGGTTCATTTTTACAATTGAAAGTTACACTATTACAAAATATTATTCACTTTATAAACATAAGAGATAAAAAACGAAAACAATTAAGTACAAAAAACAACATAAAAGAAATTTTCAGCAAATTAAGAAAACAGCAATATATAAAGAAAATAACAAATTAAAAATATATATAATTGCATCGAAAATATATCAGCGGAGGGGAAGGATTAAAAGAATAGGGGGGAAATGTCGCATATATTACCCGCCGAGTCCTGAAGAATAAGTTTCCAAATGTTGAGTCCGATCGGGCAAAGGGTACAGATTTCCATCGAAAATATATCAGCGGAGGGGAAGCGTTAAAAAAATAGGGGGGAAATGTCGCCTATGTTACCCGCCGAGTTCTAAAGAATAAGTTTCCAAATTTTGAGTCCGATCGGTCAAACGGTACAGATTTTCATGGAAAATATGTCAGGGGGAGGGGAAGGGTATGAGAATAGGGGGCAATTATCGCCTATGTTACTCCCTGAGTCCTAAAGAGTAAATTTCCAAATTTTGAGTTTTATCGGTCAAACGGTAAAAATTTGCATCGAAAATATTTCAGAGGGAGTAAAAGGGGTATGAGAATAGGGAGGAAATATCGCCTATGTTACTCGCCGAGTCCTAAAGAAAAAGTTTCCAAATTTTGAGTCCGATCGGTCAAACGGTACAGATTTGCATCGAAAATATGTCAGGGGAGGGGAAGGGGTATGAAAATAGGGGGGAATATCACTTATGTTACTCGCCGAGTCCTAAAGAATAAGTTTCCAAATTTTGAGTCCGATCGGTCAAACGGTACAGATTTTCATGGAAGATATGTCAGGGGGAGGGGAAGGGGTATGAGAATAGGTGGGAAATGTTGCCTATGTTACCCGCCGGGTCCCAAAGCATAAGTATGCAAAATTTGAGTCGAATCGGACAAACGGTGTGGATTTGTATAGAGAACAGACAGACAGACAGACATTTATAGGTATAGATTTATTTATTGATATTAATGGACAAAGTCCAATAAAATATAATACATAACATGAACAACATAAAATAAATCAGAGTAAAAGTTATAGCAATGTAAAACAAAAGCAAGGGCAAATGAAAATTACTAACAAGATGGAGACAAGATCTGGACTATCTAATCAGAGATTGGCTGAATCTGTACAGACCTCTTCATATATCTATAATTCGCGCATTGAAACTGGCCTCTACATGTACGTATATTTCAGAACGAATGTTGAGTAACCTTGTAATTTTTAAACGATTAAAATTTTATGGCGGACTTTTTACTACATATTATTTCGAGAGTATGACGTTGTATCATAATCTTAAGGCTGGATATTGGCTGCAAATGGATATTGCGTTTTTTTCGAAAATGTAGGATTTTATTATTCATTTATATCAGAATGTATAATATGTCAAACTAAATTTTTTTAGGACTGTAACTAAGATAGAACCATTTTTCTTATATAAAAGTAATAAACTCAAAATTATTTACAATAATTAAAAAATTATAAGCATAACTCGACAGGCCGCGGCCAAAAATTCTTTTTCAGTGTCTTTTTTTTATTTTTTTTATTGTTGCAATAATATTTATTACACAATTGTGTTATTCATAGTACTTCTCCATTTAAGAGCATTGCTCTTGTGCTCGGACAAGGAACTTTGAATTTCTATATATAATTCCTGACATTTAATTATATTATATCATATTATATATCTAGGATGAAGTAATAGAGCGAACGTCTTTGACTTTGAAGGTAATGGTGTCTAGTTCAGTTCGTAGAGATGTTCTTTCAATTTGCTCTTCAATTGTTCTTACTAATTATAATTACTTACTTACTTACTTACTTAACTAACTAAATATAATAATACTAAAAATAATTATTATTATAATTAGTTTAATAAATATTTTTATATGTATGCAAAATATATTTAATTTCATTGTGATGAGAAGATAAAGCTATACAAAAATAATTAAGAAATTTTGAATATCAATAAAGTAAAAAATTATTGAATTTGCAAGAAATTTTCACATTTTTTAATGATTTTAAAACACTTTTAATTCATTTAAAGACAGGATTTTATGCAATATCAATTTACTCGCGCATTTTGAGTCTTCAACCAGTAAGTTTAAGTTAGTTTTTTTTTATAAAAAACACGTAATTTACAATAAAATTTACAATACAATTTAAAATAAAATCCCACATTTCGGTAAAAAAACGCCCAAATATACATTTGCCGTGAATGTCCAGCCTTAATATTATTTACAATGTTATTTGCGAAATAGAAATTGTTTTGAAAATTTGTTACGAACAAATATAAATAGTTAAGTAATACACGAGCATTGGCGACTTCCCTAAACCAGATTTGCTAGCCGACTTGGTGTCGATTATAACATTATTTATCTGTATTAAGAAATAATAAGTTACCAATTTACTTTCAGTTTTCTTACAATCATAATTTACATACGAACAATCGTAATGTAGAGAACGTCGCAAGTGGAAGTTCGTGTTGTGCCGTCCCACTGTACACCAATCATGTACAAAGTGGAATGTGGGCGTACATCAAAATAAATTAACATTCGAATACATACCTATTTGAAATTTACATGGAAATTCAAATACAAATTTCCTCTATTCGAAAAGATAAAATGATAAACTGCGAGTCCACTGCAACCGCTAAGTTAACCAATATTTCCACCTTTTCCTAATTTTTCCATCGTGTGTGAAAATTATCAAAAATATATTTTAACGGGAATCCATGTTTTACACATCGTATCAATTTGACTCCCAGCAACACTTAAATAAATAATTCATCTTTCGTTAAATTTATAATTCGTGAATTCTTATGGAATAAGTCACTATGAGATGAATCTTAGAGACTTAGTTAAAATAAATTACGGTACAACGTACACATGTTGAGATTTTGATCTAGAGATAAACTTAGAGATCAATGTAAATAGATAAGTAAATGCTCAAACCGTTGAAGACGATGTTCTATTTAACAGTGAGATTCGATGTGTTCGCGCACAAACATCACCGAAAAGATAGAGAACTAGAAGGCTACAAATTACAACATTTTATTCGGTTTTAACTGAGAAAATAATCGTGAAATAAGATGCGAGAAGGCTAATCTCTGAGACACGTGCACGGGGACCAGAAGCGCCGAGATATTTCTCCAAAAAATCTTATGAAAGCTATATCCATATCCCAGAGCTTGTCTCGAGTCTACAATATTAGCTGTGAACACGAGCCCCAACACAGATCCTCGTGTGATTTTTCATATAAATACAGAAATAAATCATCACCAGGCTACAACACGATACCACACTATTTAACATCATTTTTATGGTGTTAAATAGTTAAATATAATACTTCTATATAAATAAACTAATACAATAATCCCTTACCAGAATTTTTCTTATTGATGACATATCTATTGTTCATAGGTGTGGCCAACTCCAAACTTCATCCCCGGAAAGGTATTAATATAAGCAACATAATATTTCCACGCATATATGCTAGGCCAGCTAGCAGAACCTTCGCTCGTGCAGACTGGTCCGTGGTGAGTGAAGCGGGTGTCGCGACGCGAGAGTAGACACTGATGACTGCGGTGACTCTTAATGACGTTTGCAATAATTAAAGTACACTTGGATAATTTTGATGTCAACCATGGAGAGGACATTTATATATATTTACACAATTTTTTTTACTTTTTATATTATTTCTTACCATACAACAAAATTGTGGAATTAATACGACACTATGATCATACAGTTTTTCCCGATTATCGGAGGAAATATTAACCGAATCTGCCTCGGATAGTACCTACAAACAGCCGTTTTACCTACTTGTTATTTTTGAGGCAATTTAAAAAACTTTATTTGTAATAGTATGCAAATTTGTACGTATGAGAATATATACTAAGAAAAACAATAGTAATGTAACTCTCAATGATAATATTCGTTCTTAAAAAAGTCCTTTACACTCGTATTTTTTGTTTCACGGTTGAAGATCGGAAAATTGAGGTCCTACTGTGATATGATTATGATCATAATTTAACAATATGATTATATTATTTCTCTAAGAATAAAGCTGATATAGGTAATTCATAAAACAAAAAACATATTTATAATCTATTTAATAAAGCTCTTGAAAATGTATATCTTGTCATTTTTCCTTTTTTCGCGTAACAAAAAGCACGTAAGGAAGATAAATTACTAATGCAAGTACTAAAGCAATTGGAAAGGTACAATGATAAAAAAAAATTATGTACCTAAATTTTATTTAATACATTCAAATATATAAATATAAAATGATTTGTATTTAATAAATAAAAAATAAAAAAAAGTGATCTACAGATTGCAACCTAATGAAATGCTATCCGTACTAAATCCATTTATACTCGCTTTGTATTTAATATGACGGAATCATGGAAACGAAAAAAATATTTTTTAAGTCTCCTTGATTTTTGCGCTTCTTTAAAATTTTTTTTTTTTAAAGTTCTAATCGACATAATGATCGACGATCTCCGATAGAAGATGGCACCACAAGAAGAAGAAGAAAAAATGTGTCCATTTTAACTCCAATCACTTTCAAAATCAAATGTTGAATGTCAACTTTTTGATAGTTCAAGTATTTGCGTCCTGTTTTGATATTATTCGTGAATTTTTTATTATTCATTATGAATGTATGTTATAAAACAATAAAATTCATGGGCACATTTTGTCTAAGAGTTAGTTCGATTTAAATAATGTAGCTGTATATGTATAAACTACGAAAAAAATTAAATATTAATTATTTATATTTTAAATACAGAGATTTAAACAAACGTACAGTCAGAAACAACTCGAAGGAGTTAAGACAGTACCTAAAAAAGGACGCCTCTTCCTGGCTTCTCTCGTCTGGATAAGCTTTAAGCTTTTATACACGCGCGATGTTATGGCCCGTATCCTTGGATGAGATTTTCATGAGATATTCGACTCGAGGTAATTAATTACTGAGATGGAGATTGTGCTCCCATGAACATAATTCTTTGGACACAACTCTCAACTTTCGTAGGTCACCGTGTACAAGTTTCATAAATTCGCCATCTCGCTTCTTTCACTTCTCACGCGCTCTATTTTTATCAATGGGAAACCAGAGAACTTCATATTTATATGCCAACCTCTTTGATCAAACCTCAAATGCCAGTCCATTGTACATTTATGTTCCGTTCGTCAGTTGGGTTAACACATATCAGCCTGTACCACCTAAAACGGAGTAAATACTTGCAATTTAATTCAATCTGTTTGACTAATTTTTCAGAATAAATTTGTTATTTATACAAGTATATGGTTCTATGTTAGGGTTTTGTCTAATCTCGTGAGTAATGTGACACGGATTTTTGTTTTTATGTTCCTAACAATCTCAATCTGGTATCTGAGAATATCTCCAGATCAAAATCTCATCGTGTGTACGTAGCACTAAGATTTATCTCAACTAATTCCGAGTATATCAGTTGAATGACAAAGAAGTCAAGGGTTCGGACTTCTAGAGTCATGTTCCTATTTTCATAGCACAAGCGAGTTGGTCTATTTATAATATAAAATACTAAAAATATTATTGCGGTGTGTTGTCACGAAGTCGCATGTAAATAAATTAAGTCAAACCCCGTCAATAATGACGAGAAACATTTTCAATTTTACACAGAATAGTTGGCAGTTATGTATTAAATTATTATGAAATCAAAGGAAAACGATTATGCAAAGTTGATTTGGTTCTTTTGAAAAGATGGAACATCCAGAGAGCGACATTTTTTCATATCTTGCCAAGTGACAAAGTGTCACACGATTTTAGATTTATTTTCTTCGAAATATTCACTTATATGGCTTATGTTATGAAACGGCGAGAATTACCCCAGTTTATATGGGATGGTTATGCTTTAGTTATCACGTTAATTATCTCGGCTCTAGCGATAGTCTCCGTCTCTTCGGCGCAGTCATTAGGTAGTCATTGCCGTGCGGATGTAGAAAGCGCTCTTCCACGGAGAGGACAAAGGATTCCAGTTTTCTAGTGCCACACTCACACGACAGCACAGTGGACGTGACTGTAAAATAAACAATGCATGTTTACTTTCTTTGGATCTTTTCTGTCATCTGCCTGCCTCTATTTGCAGGGCTCTGATTGGGATGTAAACTAACACTTTAGATGGCAAACACATTTTTATTCATTAAGATAAATCACAAGACTCACAGATAAGAAGTTATTTTACAGGGCGGCCCAAGGATTATGAATTGTATAAGGTGGCTTAAGTGATCACTTTATACAACTCAACGTTCACCCATTCTGCCGTAAGAACATCACACATTATCTTTTTTTTTAAAGTTGTATATATACATATGTTGTAAATCAGTTTCTTTCATATATTCCAATGGACCATGGACATCTATAGTCCTTCCCATGGCATAGAATATAATATATAGATAATATATATATATATATTATATCTATATATATATAGATTTTGCAACCTGTATATTTTTATATTTTTAAAGTGGAATATTAAGCAATATTCCTTTTAATGCACGTACAATATTCTTCCAAATTATTTAACATAATACACACTAAGATACATCTGAACTTTTTTTATTTTATAATTTTAGCTCCTTTTATAGCCCAGTATTTGTTTATAAAAATATTTTTATATGCATAGGTATTCTGAGAACAGAATTACTGGATTTTGTCCACAGAGAATTTATTTTTATTCCATTTTAAATGGTCGATTTTTTGGTCATGACACCAAGGATGTATTGCATACCGAAACATGTCAATAGTGTGCGTGAACGATGTTTATGCGAGAAAGAGACAAAATTATATGTCCGCGCTCACGCCGTACAGTACGGCAACAACGCACTTGACGCTTGCTATCGGATACCTAAACCACGCGCTGTGTGTTTTTATTTTAAATTTAACACATAGGTAAAAATTATCATTAAACTTTAAAAATTATTATTATTAAAACTTTCCGAGCTTTTGTGGTAGTTATCCATCATATTGATATAATAAAATAAACTGTTCAATATTGAAAAAAAACATATTTTCACTACCTACTAGTTTCAGCTCATGAAGGCCATCCACAGAGTACTTATTATTATTATTGAGATATTATCCAGAAAATAATTCAATGTTAAAAAATCTATGATATTATATTGTAATATCAAATCTTGTCATATTATATTGTAATAACAAATTTACTTTTACTTGTATCAGATTCGTCAGTGGCCGACTGTACAGTGTCATGAGTAAAAAAAAAACGACCTGTTACTTAAATTACCAGAATCAACTGGAACTACTAAACCCAAGTGAACTGAAGTAGATATCATCAGTATTAGAACCGAGTCAGTAGACGGTTGAAGACTCGCGAATGCGAAGACTGAAGAATGCGAGACAGATGGCGGTGCGTTCAGGTTGACTACAAAAGTCGAGACTTGTCTCAAAAAGATTGTCTCTAGATACTGAACACATCTCAAACGTGGAAACGTAACGTAGGCCAAACATAATCGCCATGCTTTGGTGAATAATTGTCAATGACCTACATAATACATGAAATTAAAAAATTTGTCGAAAACATTTGTTTTAATTTACGATTTATTTTTAGTCTTGCACACTCTTCATATTTCACGTTTCGTACAATTCCTTGTACACTAAAACTTCCAATCACCTTTCACTTATTGGATACCTGTGTAGAATTGGTCTAGATAATCAAGGCGTACTATATTTAATAGTAATTGGTTACGCTGGTTAACATGCAGATTTTAAAGATTAGAGAAGAGAAATAAAAAATTTACACAAGGCAACACATTCTCCACTTTTTATCGAACTTTAACATACAAAACTAGCATCGTTCCCTTCTGTCCTTCATCACGACATAACACCCTCTGCCCAAATTATCTATTAATTAACACGCGGACGTCCAGGGCAATTGTTAATATCTATCAACATTCGAAAAGGTTTTATTTCGCTCTGTTTTGTTGACATTTCCGTTGCACATGTACGTGAACTTTTAAGTCTATATATATATATGGTTTACAAAATATCATTAATTAAACAACTTAATAAAAAGTCAACCTCAATTCAAGGCGTTTTTAATAGAATTAATAAGTTATTAAAAGCTGCCGATCTGAATATTAAAAATAAAATTAATTACTAAAGCAGGTTTATAAATATTTTTTCCACGGTCCGCTTGTAAACAATATTACGCTCGAAGCGGAAATATTAGAATTAATTTAATTTTACTTTATTGGTTTCAAAATTCATTACAAAAATGGTAATTTACTGGAAAATGTCGGTATTAAATAACTATTACTTTTACCGGACGTACTTATATAGGATTGATATTATCTCTGCACCATTAGGTACCTCGCTCTAATGGTGCATTGAATTGCAATTTAAGACAAAAGAAAATCTAAATATTCAATTTTCTGCGAGGACTTCGGATTTAATTTGATTCGTTTTATGTCTGTTGGATTTGTTTTGTTCTTCAGAAAGTTTGGATATTGCATTTATTGCGTCAATGGTATTTTTGTTCCTATTTTTTGTCGCCTGTATGTAGAGCAGTGCCGTTCACTGCGGCCGCCGTGCTGGTGCGTTCATATACACACACGCGCATTGCTACGCGAGCTTTGATCCAGAAACCGATACTCCAGTGAAAGGTATTCTACTTGCACGGTATAAGACCTGCCCGATTTTGTGCAGCCAATCGGAGAATGCTAATACGTTCCGAGAAATTCTTGCAAAAGTTATATTGTTTTAGCTAATATGACAATTTTACGTAGGTACTAAATTGCTAGTTAATGATATACTTCGGTTTTGAAATCACGGTTTTTGTAATCTGCGTGTTTTGAACTGCTCGTAATTTGCATGCTAATTCCGAATATTTATCGAAAAATAAATATGTCATTGAATAAATACGCGACATACCTTTACACAATTTTCGTAAAACGGGTTAGATTTATCAAGGCACATGTTATGTAAACAGCGACATATTTGGCATTGAATTTAATTACCTACTCTATAAAAAGACAGCATCCAGAAGTTTCGTGAGAATAAATTTGCTATTTTTGAGTTTGGCGTTTTCTAGAAGTAGAAAAGAAATTCTCTACTATATTATTGATGGATTTGGCGTTAACATTGCAGAAATTTTTCATGGTGATCATTTAAATGGATGAAAAACATAATGTATACAATATAAGTATAAGTTTGATATTTCAACTGTCGATTAAAGATTCTGATACTCTCAAAACTCGAGTAGTGAAATATAAAATATAATTAAACCCAAGTAGAGATAACATAGTTAACAGAGACGAACAAAGGCATCAAGGGTGGTAGGCAGCTAATTCCCCAATGGGAAAAAATTTGTAAATAAATGTCGAATAAATTTTTTTTTAACAAACAGATCATCTGCCAGACCAATAGGTCATCATTGACCTTGATAGATAGTCACAGATAGAGTAGAGTACAAATCTGTAAATATTTTATGGACATTTTGAATATGACATTATTACATTTTACCCTTTTTATAATAAAAAATATTATAAATAATGTATAAATAATAAAAAATTATAATTATTGTTTTCCTCAGAAGGAAATAATATAAAATGTCTTAATAAAAGAACTTATAATTAATTAATATTCAGAAATGTTTAGAGTTTAATAAAATTTAGTAAAAAAAAATTTTACATAGGAATATGTTGTGGATTAACAAGTTGAATAATAAAAATACATTTAAATAAAAAATAAAAAATTGACATAACTCATGCACATACGTTTTAGTATTATCATTTATAGTATACATTTGTTAATATTTTTCATTTGTTAATTATTGTGAAAATATCAAAATATGGCGGTGTCATGTGCTGTCCCGCAAAGATCCTTCTCCATGACGCGGGAAGCTGGTGTAGATAAGTATGTAGCTTTTAGTATAGATAATCCATAGCCAGGGCTTGAGTGAAATGAAAAAGTTAAATATTTTATTGATAAAAGATGTAGTAATGCTCTCATTTGCACAAAAAAAAAAATTATGCGAATGAGAGCATTTTAAAAATATTTTCATTTTTTTCCTACAAGAATCAAAGTTAAAAATTCATAATAAGAAAACGGTGCATTTTATCAATAAAAATTATAATCTATATCATAGATAATGTTATAAGTAAGATGCCTGCTAAATTTTAATTTGACTGAAAAGTCTGAAAAAGGGAGTTTCAAGAAAAACGTGAAAGTATATGTAAAGTAAATGTACATTGTACAAGTACATGAGTACTTAATTATTCTTAAGACTTCAAGCTATAATATAAAGTAAAAATAAAGCGATTAGTGTATATTATAGATATCTCACAGAGACGAAACTGTATTAATTATGGGAAAGTAGGTATAGAAGTCATTTGGGTGTACACAGGACTTATGACCTGTCTTTTTATGGTTGGCTTAAGTGATCACTTTACACAATTGTAACATTCGCCATTTCCACCCATGATAGAATATACCATGCTTATTCATTTTTTTTGGAAGTTGTATATATGTTCAAATTGCGTGGAAAGCTTTCATATATGAGTTGTAAGCGCCTTTTTCCATGCGGCCTGTACAAAGCCATTTTCATTCCTACAGTTTCGTCTCTGTGAGATATCTATAATATACACTAATTGATTAATAATGTCTCTGTGACATAAATCCAGCACTGTTCTGAAAGATTTGAACAAACTCAAAATATTCTGAATAATAAAGCGATTTTTCGAAAATATTAAGGTAGTGTAACCCCTTAAAGGAGCCGACAAATCTAATATAGTGTGCAGTTGTATAATAAAATGACGCCATAAGCCGCGGTGTTGCACGAAACGCAACGTCACAAGTCGCAGACTGTTGACCCTCGGCCCAGCCGGGCCTGCATTCTCCGGCCATCGAAAGTGTGACCAACTGACGATCAAAGTTTATTGGGAAAAATGCGATTACCTTTACATAACATTGCGGCACGAGGTAGTGAAAGCGAATTCCGATATTAAAATCAGTATCTTAAATTAAATAGACAATGTTTGGCAACAAAAATGTAGACCCCCTCTCTACGTGGACAGTCGGACCACGCGACGTATTATTATGTAGAATGGGAGAAATGAAAACACAGAATAAGTTATAAAGCAAAATATCATTTACTTAAAATAAAACAATAATACACACCGTATAATAAAATATATACATTTTCACACAGCTTCATATTTTATAAAACATTAAATAAAAACCTTATTTATTTAAAATAATTACGTTAATTATTATTATAAAACAATACATATAAATAAATATGTCCCGTATATGAGACGACAATAGCTTATTGGCCGTATTTCTGTATCTTGAAAGTTATTGTACAACATTGTGATGCCGCCAATTTTGAAGTTTTAAGTTTGACAGGTTTCAAATGAATGAATTCAATCAATTAGATAGCTCATTATTAATAATTGTGAATAACTAAACTTTTCATTACGCTTTAGAGCTTTTTGAATGATTGAATTCATTAATTTCAAACCTGTAAAACTAAAACGTCAAAATTGGTGGCATTACAATGTTATACAATAAGTGTCAAGATACAATATTGCTTATTTCGGAATATTAACACTAATAATATAACAGCTTAGAAGCTGCGCGCGCGCGCGGCCGTTTTGACAATCCCGCGCAGTCATCACAAGCTAGCGCGCATTCCAAAAATCATCGGGCCAAACAAAATTTCAGCACGTAATTTTAATTCATCGAGTTCCTTTCTTTATCATTTGAAAACGAATAAAATTCAACAACTGAAAAGTAGGGAAATTTTTGATTATCGCAGCGATACAAATGTTATCATTTGCAAAATTTGCAGCCAATCGAATTCTAAAGGAGAATTTTCGATAATACATATTGTGCAAAAATTATTCAAAAACATTCTTCATATATCGTAGTTTTTTTAATATATGGACTTGATATGTTGTTGATATATGTTTTCCCCGCAATAGGATCCCAAACTCGGCCAGAAAGGTCGTAAAAACACGTCATATTACCTCAGAAAACACAAACCGAATATTTTAGATTTAAATATGATTTGTATAACCGTTGTAGTTATTAATTATAATCGTAAAAGTTATCAGGTATAGTTATTAGCAATACCTGATGATGAGAGGGACTGCTCCTCTCGATAGTATAGTAGTAATCAATAACTACTCATATTGTGTTATAGTACAAACTTTAAATAAAAGCTTTCGATGATATTTTTGTTCAGCTTAAATCAGACTATTTAGAGCGTGTCCTAGACAAATAAAGGTACAGATACACATGCTTCTTTACTGGCATGCTAATGAGCATGCAACTAATAAGCATGCCCTAACAACTGTACACACTTGCTCATTACTGACATGCTTATTAGTGGCATGCTCATAAATAAGCATGCCCAAAGCTAACAATCAAACACACATGCTTATTAGTAGCATGCTCTTGTCATAGAATAGAGACGCTCTTGTTCAAAATGGAAACTTTGCAAACTGAAATAGAAAATTCAAGTCAACCAATAAATCAAAAAAGTTCCCGAGTTTCCATCCGCACATTTTTGATTTTAGTTTATATAATTTTTATTGTAAGATTTGAATCATTCATGCCTATTAATAAAGTTTCGTAAACATTATTTCTCACTATATTATTTTTACACAACGGTGACCGAATATTCCTCAGACATTCGTGATTCCTATAATAAGTTACGAAAAGTAATGTTTTATCATCTCCCCAACGCGCCATAATTGTTTCATCTGTCGCGGACTGAGAAGATCGCATCAATAATACTAGCCGCGAAGCCCGCGAATGACATAAGCATGAATGAAATGAAATGAGCATGCCACTAGGTGGCATGCTCATTTCTAGCAATGTGCGTACACACATGCCACTAATAAGCATGCCACTGTCAAAGTCGATACTGCGCATGCTCACGTGCCACTAAAGAAGCATGTGTATCAGACGCCTAATGT
>JADDOH010003832.1:0-14938 GCA_016648135.1 Agrypnia vestita
AAGATAAGAGGACGACTTCTTGCCCCTTTAGTATGTTCATCCATTCAGGGCAACAGTCTCTTCGAAACAAAAAATGCTTGTATAATTTTAGAAACAAAAGATTTAAGGTAATAAGAACCTGCGGAAACCCAACCACTGTGCTTCTAATTTTTGCTCTATAAAGTTCTAGTCACATAAATGTATTAATTCTCCTGTATATGTGTTTAACTGATGTACCTAAAACCCTTTTAAATACTGTGATACACCTGTGCGGGAAATTTAATTCGCTTAAGTTGTTAAAATATATATTATATAGCCTCTCAAATTAAATTATTTCCATGCAAATGGTATAGATTTATCACCTCTGAGAGTGCCAGAGTGTAGAGGGCGTATTTAGGGAAAGGTGTGGTGTACATTATTTAGTTCCGATTGGGATGAAGATAAAGATACGAGTACATCTATCATCATATGGAAAAGGGGGACTACCTAATCAATATTGTGCAATTTTATAAGAGAGCCGATTAAAATTTTTTCATTTTTTTGTCAAATCTGAGAAGTAACTATGATGAAGCAAATGTTTTAATGCAATAATTGCATTTAAGGATAATTCTTTGTAATGCTTTTAAAAATAATGATTCAAACTGTAACAATTTTATAATATATTATTATTTATTAATATATAATTATATTCGGTATTTCAAAATTTATCAGAAAACGTGAGTCAAATCCAGAATTGTTGCGTTAAACAATGATATTTTTGTTTAAAGCATAATACAAAATATTAATATAAATTATAATTATTAATAATTTAAAGTGATTAGTGAACACTTTTAGGATATCCCAGAAGACACCAATAAGAAGATTCTAAGCGGCCGTGAATACTTTAGAACATTCTTTAAAAAAACTCAACAAATGAGAAACAGTTGATGGATTTATCAAATTCAGGCCTTCAGAAATTGAAGAATTAGAAAGAAGTCCAGAAGAAGAAGACTCTGCGTTGGTAGATTCAAAAGCAGTAAAAATATTGTACCCTGTTGTGTTGGAAGACAATGATAACGGTTGTGAAATAAGTTATCTCAGGAAAGGAAAGAAGAGTAATACATTTGTTATGAAACAAATACCTTATCTGGCATCTGTTACAGAAAATAGTATTAAAATGATAATGCCATTACAGGTCTTTCCATTTATTTCATTTAAGCTTTCAATTGAGTTAGTGTGGGTACAGTGCGTAATACGCGCATTGTTTCATTGTGTTAAGTTTACGGATACGGTATCCGGTAACAAACAAACAAACAAACAAACAAACAAACAAACAAACAAACAAACAAACAAACAAACAAACAAACAAACAAATTAATTAATTAAAAATCGGCGTCGATTGTTGCTGATGCTGATATTAAAAACAACGCTGATAATCCGCAGATGCTGATGCTTATGCTGATATTGTATTACCCATCTATTTGTCTATGACACATACTCCGTGTGTGTCATAGACAGATAGATAGGTAATATATAATCATCACATTGCAGATGAGATTCCATAAATAAATTATAAAAAACACGACTACCTACGCGACAGGGAGTCTGTTGAATATTTGTTTTCCTTTAGTCTTCGCAAAATTCACCTGTCGAGGAATCTGCCTCACTGTATTCAATTAGTCGAAGACTGATTTTTTTATTTGAATTTGAACATATTTCATCATGTTTTAAATTGGATTGCTTTCGAGAAATTACGGCTATTTGTAAAATGTTTATCGCCAAAATAATTCATTATTGCAGCGTGTTTCGCAAGTGGGCAGATAAGCAAATACGCTATTGTCGAGCTCGGCGCTGGTGCTGTCCCGTTCCCGCCCGTGCTCGATTCCCAAATTAAAGCGAATACAAGAAAGTTTAGTTCCTCCCGAGGATGCGCTGATAGGATATCATACCCGGGGTCACATTGCCCTTGATAACCGGCCAATCAGGCGACGTTGCGTAACAAGCGCGCGTAATATGAGGAAGCACATTTTCTCAATGCACTTAACCTTGCGTTTTATTTTCTCCTTACCAGTACCGGTAAAGATATCAAGCGCCGCCAAAATTTTTAATTACAAAAAGATTTTATCGTAATGCTAAGCGAGCTATCTTAGTCACTTCCCTTGGTACCTGGCAAATAATTTTTTTTTTTGCGTTAGTTGGCGATAATGATGGCCAAACCGATTATTTGACCGGTTTTGCGTGGTGCTGTTATTTGAGATTTGTGTCAGTGTGGGTGATAGGTAACTGAGATTTCACTGTCGTCCGGTAGATGTTGTTGGCTGCCCATCAGATCGCTTGTGTATAACGATTTATTTCAGACACATGTCCAAATCAACATAAAGCTACCACGTACAGTGCAATAAAAATCTTTTCAAAAAATAGCAGAGGATATGGATAAAGGCCATAAAGGGTCAAAAAATTACAAAATTTCAATAAAGCTTAGAAAATGTGTGTTGTGTAAATTTATGATAAGTTAAAAATATATATTATAATACATTATTTTGATTACACCATAAATGTGTTTATTTTTGTGAGCATGTTGTATTTAATACAATTAAAATATTATTTTATTTCAGAAATAGTTGTATAAAAATATGTTACGAATAAAATGAGATTTTTATTTTGATATTTATAGCGTTAACTTTGTGATTGAACATGATTATTAATTTTAATTAATTAAGCAACTTTGTATTAACCACATAACTACTAACTCTACGTCTACCGGTTTCGATACCACTGTATCTTCATCAGGACGGACGCAAACTAACTATCCATTACTTATTCTAACAATGAACGTTCTGTTCAAAAATTTCCGTTCAAAAGAACCCGCTAAAAAATTTATTTGTTTGCTAGATTACATATTCTAATGGTAATGAATAGTTAGTTTGCGTCCGTCCTGATGAAGATACAGTGATATCGAAACCCGTAGACGTAGAATTACTAGGTAGGTGGTTAATACAAAGTTGTAAAGTTGTAATTTTTTCAGAACAAAGTTATGTGAAATTTAAAACCAAATCAATTAACCAATTAGAAAGACATACAGAAAAATCAAATCCACGAAAAAATATTTGGCTGCTACCGGATTAATTAATTTGGTTTTAAACTACGATCCGTTTAGTACGATCGTGTCGAGATACACAAATAGTTAACTAACTAACTAACTAACTTACCATCACGCCGTTTCCCCGTGAGGGTAGGCAGAGAGGATAGAGCGCCATACTCTTCTGTCCTGACATACAACTTTCGCTTCGTCTATATTCATACATCTTCGCATGCAAGCTCGACGGTTGTTCAGGCTTCTAACAGGACCATCTTCCAGTATCTGGTCATGCCACGTCTTCCGTGGTCGCCCTCTCTTTCTGGCGCTGTCAACACTTGCAACATATATCTTTCTTACCATTCTTTCCTCATTCATTCGCTCAACATGCCCAAACCACCTGAGCGACCCTATTTTTATTCTATGTATTATGCTACGATCAGCTTTACATTCATTCCTAATATCTTCATTCTTTACTCTATCATACATGGATTTACCACACATACGTCTAAGGGACCTCATCTTCACTGCATTCAATCTACTTTCGTTCCTCTTCTGCCAGCTCCAGGCTTCGCTTCCATACATTAGTGTCGGTACCAGAACTCCATTATGTACCGCTAGTTTTGCCTCGGTAGACATATTTCTATTAGAAATTATTGCATTCAAAGCACCGTTCACCCTATTCCCGGCAGTCACTTTCCTCTCTATATCTTTCTCAACATTCCCTCTTCTATCGAACATACTTCCCAAGTACACAAACTCATCTACTTGTTCCAAACATTCATTGCCTACTAGTATTTCACACGTTGTCTTACTTTCTTCCTTCTCGAATACCATTACTTTTGACTTCTTTACATTCATAATAAGGTCACTTTCCTTGCATATACCATACATCCTGCTAACTAGACTTTGTAGGTCTTGTTCGCTATTTGCCATTAATACTGCATCATCCGCGTACAGTAAACAGCATACATTCAAATCACTCATTTACGCTCCTATATTCATACATTCCAGTTCTTTCACAGAATTATCCATATAAGAGTTGAACAGCCATGGAGACATTACGCAACCCTGTTTGACATCTTTTGTTATATCAAACCATGGTGTAAATGATCCATTGATTTTTACACATGCAGTACTCCCCTCGTAAAGGGATGCAACTGCGTGTATAAGTTTACTGTTCACCTTGTAATCAGAGAGTACCTTCCATAACCTTCCTCTTATAACTCTATCATAAGCCTTTTGCAGATCTACAAATGCACAGAAAAGTTTTTGGTTTTTCGCTAAAAACTTTTCTGTCAACACTCGTAAAGAGAATGTCTGATCCATGCATCCTCTTCCACCCACAAAAGCCCCTTGCACGTCCCATACCTTTTCTTTCGTCATCGACCTTACTCTTTCTATCAAAATTCTTCCATAAAGTTTGCCAACCGAGCTTAAAAGGCTGATTGCCCCGTAGTTCCCGCATTCCATTCTCGACCCTTTACCTTTGTAGAGAGGCATGATAACTGCTCTCCTCCAATCCAAAGGGTGTGGCTCTCCTTCAAACATTTATTAAATAAGGTATGAAGCCACGAAATCACTAATGGGCCACCAGCCTTGATATATTCGGCAGCAACGTTATCATACCCCACAGCCTTACCATTCTTCATATGCTTTATTTATTGCACACTTTATTTCTTCCATACCTATTTCGCTGACTTCATTTTCGTCATTCATACTTCTCTCCGTGAGAATATCGACGGATTCCTCTATTACAGCCTCCTCGCTCTCATACGTTTCCTGGAAATAATTCACCCATCTATCTTTTATTCCATCTTCATCAATTTCTCCATTCACTGACTTAATAGCTTTCATACTATTGCTTTCCGTCCCACATCGAGATTTTTTCACCTCCTTCCAGAAAAATTTGATGTTTTCCCCGAAATTCTTGGACATTTTCAAACCTTCTTCACTTTTCAGCCGCTCTTTCCTTTCTTTCACACCTGCTTTCACTCTTTTCTTACACGCATTGTATACATCTTTTGCCCCCGCGTATTCATGTCCACTCACTGTCAGAAGATGGAGCCACGCTTTTCTTTTTTCTTTCACTAATTCCTATATGTCATCATCCCACCATGCATCCCCTTTCTTCCTTTCCTGCTTAGCTGTTCCACAGACTTCCTTCGCTGACTCGCAAAGGGTATTTTTTAAGTGATCCCATGCATCATCTATACTAAGATCACTGACCCTCCTTACACTCAGCCTTTCAACAATTTCGAACTTTTCCCTTAAATCGTCCTTTTGTAGATTCTCTTTTTTGATTCTAGCCGGAGCCGGTACAGTTCTTTTCCTGGACCGCCAGCCTTGAAACAAGTTAATTCTTGAGACGACAAGAAAATGGTCAGTCTCCATCTCGGCACCCCGAAATACCGTAGCGGCCCTTAGTCTAGAATCAACCACAACAAAATCAATAATCGGTCTTTCATTCCCTCTCTCCCATGTGTATTGATGGATTCTTTTGTGATCAAAAAAGGTATTTGAAACAAAAAGATTCCATTCCAAGCATACCTCAAGCAAACTTTTACCATTCTCATTCATCCTCTTGTCATCATACACAAATAGTTAGTTTCGAAATAATAAATAAATAGTTCCGAAATAGTTAAAATAATTAGTTCCGATGTTCGAGGACATTTTATGAATTGTACATTTTTTTACTTGTTCATGCGCGTTACCAGATCGAGAAGAAATGAATCGAAGAAAGAAAAAATAGGGTAACGACAGCATTATTAAAAAAAGTTTGATTAGTACCGGCGCGGTGGTCCGCCCCTGCTTGGTACGGCACTATATATAGCGCGAGTGTCGTGTGCCGCGGCGCATTCACTCCGCTCAATCTAGCTTTTTATAAATACCACAAAAGTTATAAACCAAAATGAAACTTCATTTGGTTTTTTTATTTTGGAGTTCGGTTATCATCTCGGTGCTTCCACCGTCACGGAGTCAGCACGCGGAGATCACAGTTTCACCTGTTCCATTAAATAATCAGTTCACCTCGGTGCTTCCATCATCAGGGAGCCAGCACACGGGGATCAGAGTTTCACCCGTTCCATTAAATAATCAGTTCACCTCGGTGCTTCCATCATCAGGGAGCCAGCACACGGGTATCAGAGTTTCACCCGTTCCATTAAATAATCAGTTCACCTCGGTGCTTCCATCATCAGGGAGCCAGCACACGGGGATCAGAGTTTCACCCGTTCCATTAAATAATCAGTTCACCTCGGTGCTTCCATCATCAGGGAGCCAGCACACGGGAATCAGAGTTTCACCCGTTCCATTATATAATCAGTTCACCTCGGTGCTTCCATCATCAGGGAGCCAGCACGCGGGGATCAGAGTTTCACCCGTTCCATTATATAATCAGTTCACCTCGGTGCTTCCATCATCAGGGAGCCAGCACGCGGGGATCAGAGTTTCACCCGTTCCATTAATAATCAGTTCACCTCGGTGCTTCCATCATCAGGGAGCCAGCACGCGGGGATCAGAGTTTCACCTGTTCCATTAAATAATCCGTTCTTCTCCGGCTCGGGGCATCATCTCGGGGGTGGATGGTCACAATCAGGATCTGGATGGTCACAATCAGGATCTGGATGGTCACAGCCAGGATCTGGATGGTCGCAGCAGGGATCTGGATGGTCACAGCCAGGATCTGGATGGTCACAGCCAGGATCTGGATGGTCGCAGCAGGGATCTGGATGGTCACAGCCAGGATCTGGATGGTCGCAGCAGGGATCTGGATGGTCACAGCCAGGACCTGGCTACGGCTGGCCTGGCGGATGCTGTCCGGGCTGCTGCCAAGTACAGCCGATAGACCCCTGCATGACGGCTACTTGTCTTGACTGATACAATAATCGTCGAAGCTTTGGGAAAGTTCGCTCGCGCAGGCTGCTCGGGAGAGTGGACTCGACTATCTACATGTTTCTATTATTCATCTCTTAAATTGGATTTTTCTGGCAAGCGGCCAAGTGTCCAACGTTAGACAGATTGATGTGCACGTGCTGCAACCTCCGTGAGCACGACCAGCCGGACTACGGACGCGGTGCGGTGGCGCGATCCGCAATGGTCTCTGGGATACTTTATGGTATAATTATGGTTGTCATTGTTGTACAATTGCTTCTGAAATTAAGTCATTGTCTTATTTTTAAACACCTAAATGTTTTTGTTATTTATGTGAATCTTTCTTTCTTAAATGGTCTGGTCGCAATAGTCTCTGGGATAGTCTCTCTATTTTATGGTAAAATTATGGTTGTCATTTGCTTTAAGAAATGTATCATTGTCTTATTTGTATATAAATGTTGTTGTTATTTGTGTGATTATTTCATTATCGTATTTTATTCACTTAAGTGTAAACCTTAACATAATAAAAACAACATTTTTAAATTCACATATATGTATGATACCACCCCTACGGAGAATATGTTTAATAAATAAAATCGAACCCCGGTCACTCTCGTAGACACCACCGTCGAGATAACAATTTATTAATATTGGCTCGATAAAGATCGCCGATGGTTAATATTTTTGAGACAAAAATGATGGTATCTATTAAAATGAGCTGTTATGCTGCATAAATGGTAAAGTAAATCGAAAACATAAAATGATATAACTCTAAGGAACACGCCGAGTTATGCGGAAAAACGCCAAGCCACAATTTTGTTAAAAATGAGATATCATCGGACGGAGTAAGGCCAAATCTACGTTCTACTAAAACCAGCCAAGCCGCTTCCATACGAAAATTGACTGTAATTGTCATCCGAAATATTTATTGATCACGATAACAACATTTAAAATCTGCAGAAAGCGCCCACGTATACTTTTAATACGGCTATTCCTCAGAACATATTCACCAGAAAACACTTATTTAGTTATATATTGATTATTATTATAAAGTTTAAAAAATACATATTCACATCGTGATACTAAAAATTCCACACAAATATAAATTTAATTAGTTATTCATGAACGATAAGTAACTCTGGCTGTTTTCTACAGAATGTATATTTGACATAATAAAATCATGTCAGATGAAAACACATCAAAATTTCTAAAATTCTACCCTTAAATTCACTTTATAGTTATTAGAAATTGGCATTTATATATTATTTATATTTTTTTTAAGTAAAGAATATTCTAGGTTTTGTGTAGATATGATTATTCCATTTTTGGACAAGAGTGGTTTTATCTCAGTTTGAGTTTTTTGTGGCTGGCTGCTTTCTGCATAACTACATTAAATTCTTTTTGGAATATTCAATGGCGCTATCAGCGAGGATCGACTGCCGTACATTATTATTAAAGGCAGGAATCTATCTGTAAAGTGTTGTGGACTAGTTCTGTTACACCCTGTATATTATTTATTTTAAATTAGCTATAACCCATCAAAAATGACGTGCTTTTGTTATATATTTCGGCCGCCAGTTGATGCTGGGAGAACAGCGCTATCTATAGCGCTGTTCTCCCTGAACTCTAGAAGTAGAGTCTTGATAAAGTTAGTGATGGACATTATTAAAAAGAGAATTATGCTGTTTTGCTACTTATACCTCATTATTATATTACATATATCACATTATTATTTGAGCATTCTGGTAGCGTTGGTAACGGACATTGTTACGTTTTGGTTTTCAATAAACTAAAATATTTAAAAATCCCAATTTAAGCATTTTATTTAAAAAAGCACATATGTTTTCATGTTTTTTTTCATTTTCTTTAATAACAATTTTGAAATCATATTAATTTAGAAAACGGAATTAGTTTTTTATAATACTTGTAACTGTGCTTATTTTAGGTTTAGAAACTAAAATAATATTTATACTAAGGGCCCGTTGCACGACTACGCGTGCAATATAGCTTGACGGCAGATTCACTGATGATTAAGAAACGAAGAAGAAGAAGACCGACTCACTGTTGGTTGAGCAACGAAGAAGAAGAGGTAAACACTGCGCGCTGAGCTCCCCTTTCCGGTGACGCCCCGATCGAAGATCGGACTGCGCGTTCGGGAGTAAACGCTGAAAAACTTAAAAGCCGTGGCGACCGCCGTGCGGCCGTGTCGACCGCTGCGCGGCCGAGGCAATCGCTGCGCGGCCGAGGCAATCGCTGCGCGGTCAAAACGTGCCTCCGAAGCCTTGGAGTATTTTCACAGATTTGTCAGTTTTTAAATCATTGTGTGCGCAAAATAAAACTATTTATTTTAGGTCAGGTTAGGTTAGGTCATAAATGGAAAAATATGAATGAATATGTGAAAGATTTTGTATCCAAATTAGAATTTAAAAAAAATTGCTTTTTCAAATAAAAAATTAACATACCAATAAAATCTTTTTCGACTTTTTATAAAAAAATATTTTAGTTTATTTAAAAAAAATGGCTTTTCCAAAAGATGTAAGAAATAAATTTAAAAAACACTACATTAAACAAAATAACAAAACAGTTTTCAAAATTCAAATCTGTCAGAAAATATCGGAGAGAGAAAAAAAAAGTAATACTGTAAAAGAGAGATCCCTGAGATGAAAATAGCTGAAAAATATACAATTTTTAAATTTTCGAAATCCGGCTTTCATAAAAATTAAAAATATAATCTCGTTAAAAAAACTTTCAAATACACGCATTTTAATACAAATCAAGGTCGTTAATTTAAACGTGACGTCACTCTCGGCATGCAGTGGAAGATTTTCTAATAAATATTTATTGAATTTAAATATTGATTAAAATTCATTGAATTTATCGATTGAAAAAATCTTTTTTTGCTTATAACTTGTATCGTAATAAAAATTGTAAATTTACTGAAAATGTTATTTTTTATAAATTGAAAACAGTGGAATAAGTGAATAATAATTTTAATAATAAAAAGAAAAGCTACACTTTCATTCAATTTTGTCATCTAATCGTCATCTAATCACAAAATACATTTAGAAATAATAGCCTTGAAAACAATAGTTACATTCAGAAGAAATGTTTTAAAATAAATATTTTTTATATTGAATAAAATAACCGAATTGAAGATAAAAACAGGGTCATCTGTGAAAAGCTGAGTCCTACAAAACGTATTTTTTAGATTTGAAATTGGCCTTACTGCTGCGAAGGTATGGCTGAAATGGTGAAATCCGGATGTAAGCTTCCGTCACGCTAAAGCGTTTCATTTTGGGACAATATTTTTTGCTAGACTCGTTAGCTGCACTCTTTTTCTATCGATTGAGATATGGAAGGTGAATGTAGGCCTCCCCTTCGCTGAGCAGCATACAAAAATATAAAAGACGCCGAAAAAACGTACTAAAAAGATTGCCGCTGCTTGAACACGCGTCTGGAAGTAATTAATTTCAATAGAAAAGATGCGAACCGTCGAGCGCCACGTGGTGATGCCCCTTGCGTGTCTGTAATTTTTACCGAGTTATTAAAGAAACGGAAATTTCGACTTTGGTTGCGTACCGAGAAAAGTGGAGGGAGTGAAAATTTTCAAAAATATACGCAAAAGATGGCGCCTCTAACTATTGTTTGAACATGGTACTCTATTTGTGGTTTTTGTGTTTAATTTGTAGAACTCCATATTTCTTTTTAGCGAAATTTAAAATAAATTAAATTTTAATAAATATTATTATTAAGTTCTACGGGTTAAGTATTTTTATGTGTTACAGCTGTTTCGGCTTGTAAGGCCATTATCAAACATTGGATATACCACGTACAAACGACTTATTTATAAAATTTTAAGTTACCCCTTCCCCTTTAGAGCAATTAGATATTTGTGGTGAAGCCCTGTAGTAATGTTCGTTTTTTCCCGGGCACTTATCATTAAAGGTGCCTCGGTTAACGTTATGCTTAATTATAAAAATTTCCCGTTTTCTGTAAGTGTTATTTATAAATATTATTTTAATTTGTGTCCTTGATTATTGGTTTTTTAAGATATTTAGAAGTGGAGAGAAGATCATTTTTTGTTGATTATTTAAAAGTTTAATATTTGGATCCTTTTTATATTTATTTATTTCTAGTTGCTCAAGTAAATTCATCCTAAAACCTTTTGTTTCTATATGTAAAGGTTTTGGTTTATTATCACCTTGCGGGACGTGGTTTTCATTTAATAAATGGGCCGCAAATTTTGACTCTAAATTTTTTTTTATAGCAGCGCATGTGTTCCGCTAATCTAGTTAAAAAAGACCTTCCCGTTTGTCCTATATATGTGGCACTGCATTCTTTATGATTACATGTTAATTTATATATGCCACTGTTTTCTAAAAAAAAAAATCATGGTACTAGATTTTTTAATTTCGTTAAAACTACGCCTACAGTCGTAGAAATGGCGCTGTCTCGAAAACGGACCGAAAACGGGGATTTATTTTTATATTTCGGTGAGAAAGAAAGCTACGCAAAATTGAGGTATCTAAGAAAAAAAGACGACCGGATTCGGCACAAAACGTCATACTCTTATTTTGAATCTGAACGCAAGACACCGAGATGTGCAGTAAAAACGAAATTTCACGCCATCGAGCATAGAAACTAAAAAAGAAAAAGAAGAAAATAAATTTAAAAAAAAAACACGCGGTAAAGAGTTGTCCTTTGTATTTTTTTAAAAAATTGTGATTATCGTGTATATTCGCGGAAAAAACGTACGAAAAAAGCCGAAAATGCTTAATTTTTATCTATGTGTTTCCAACAAATGATAAAGTTCAGTGCCCTTTGACTTTTATATTAATCTAGTGTTCTGTCGTGTAAAATTTCATTTCTTCGTAATTGTGTTATGTGTAAGTGCTAATCCACCCTGAGAAGTTATGATAAATGAAGAGTGAAAAAAATTAAAAATATTTGTAACTGGTTGTAACTGAAAAATTTGTAACAGATAGTTCTATACGGCCAACATCACTTTTTCGGTGCTCCTTACATTATGGAGGTAGATTCCATGTTGGAATACAGCTGCGAGGAACTTCTGTCTGCGCTGGTAAGCTGTTTTCATTTCAATCCTGAAAGAGGGATACTGGATAATGAGGTCATGTTGGCTCCGTACCCCAGCCCAGCTATACTGGCTCAGTTTGCTTCGGTCGTTTCAGCGAAATGGTAGATGCACTCCCTGATGAACTTAAATTACATGATTGGAATCTCTTAACGACTGCGCGCAACGACGCCGACGCCTGGAATAACGGCTACTTTGGGGCCGATTCTACAGCCCGTCCCTTCAGCAAGTAGTCTTGGCTCACAGATGAATTGGGTGCCTGCTTGACTAACTTGAATGGAGTTAGTTTAAAAAATTATTCGCCTCGCATAAGTTCCGCAGCTACATTTGCTACCAAGGTGAAGTGCGCCATAGATGAAGCCAATAATTGATTCGGCTATCACTTTCAACTGTCCATCACGGGCCATTCCCTGGGAGGCTGGCTGGCCCAGGTTAGCGGTCTCAGAGTTAAGTTTCTGCACGCGGAGGGCGGAACGTCTGTCGAGGTTCGCAACCAGCGGACCGGCCTCCACGCACACATCGTAGCTTTTGATAGTCCCGGCTGTAAGGACATGTTGGAGGAAATCAAAAACTCTTATGATTTAAGGTACTGTAGAACAGAGTCCTTAGAAGGGCTGGATATATCCAGCTACTTATCTGCGCGATCGAATAAACACCTTCGGCATACATGTGGGCAGCATATATCGGGTTACGGTTGGGGTGCCTAATATTACCGTGAAAAATGTTGAATTTTTTTGTCGCATTGCCAGCAGTGGACCTAGGCGCATGCAAACAGTGAAAATGACGTTTAAATTTCATCCCGCTTGTTCAAAATCTTCAAGAATGTGAGAAACACATAACGCAAATTTTCTAAATAGGACCGAGATAAATGTTGAATTTTTTTGTCGCATTGGCAGCAATGGACCAGGCACATGCAAACAGAGAAAATGACGGTTAAATTTCATCGCGTTTGGTAAAAATCTTCAAGTATGTGAGAAACACATAAGGCATATTTTCACACTAGGACCGAGAAAAATGTTGAATGCAAACAGTGAAAATGACGGTTAAATTTCATCGTTTTTCGTCAAAATCTAAAAGTATGTGAGAAACACATAACCTAACCTAACTAAACCTAACCTAACCTAACCAAACATAACCTAACCTAACCTAATCTAACCTAACCTATCCTAACCGAGAAAAATAGTGAATTTTTTTTCGGATTGCGACTAGTGAACCAGGCGCACGTAAACAGTGAAAATGACGGTTAAATTTCATCGCGGTTCGTCAAAATCTTAAAGTATGTGAGAAAAACATAACCTAACCTAACCTAACGTAATCTAACCTAACCTAACCTAACATAACCTAACCTAACCCAACCTAACCTAACCTAACCTAACCTAACCTAACCTAACCGAGAAAAATGTTGAATTTTTTTGTTGCATTGCCAGCAATGGACCAGGCGCACAGTGAAAATGACGGTTAAATTTCATCGCGTTAGGTGAATATCTTAAAAATGTGAGAACCACATAATAAAAATTTTATCACTAGGACCGAGAAAATTTTTAAATTTTTTTGTCGCATTGCCAGCAATGGACCAAGGCGCAAGCAAATATGAAAATGACGGTTAAATTTCATCGCGTTTGGTCAAAATTTTAAAGTATGTGAGAAACACATAACCTAACCTAACCTAACCTAACCTAACCTAACCGCGAAAAATGTTGAATTTTTTTATCGCATTGCCAGCAATGGACCTAGGCGCATGCAAACAGTGAAAATGACGGTTAAATTTCATCACGTTTCGTCAAAATCTTAAAGTATGTGAGAAACACAAACCTAACCTAACCTAACCTAACCTAACTGCGAAAAATGTTGAATTTTTTTTCGCATTGCCAGCAGTCGACCTAGCCGCATGCAAAAAGTGACGGTTAAATTTCATCGCGTTTGGTAAAAAACTTCAAGTAAGTGAGAAACACATATCGCAAATTTTCTCACTTGGACCGGAAAATTTCTTACTAGGACCGCAAAAAATGTTGAATTTTTTAATCGCATTGGTGAGAAACAAATAACGCAAATTTTCTCACTTGGACCGGCAAATTTCTTACTAGGACCGCAAAAATGTTGAATTTTTATAGCGCATTGCCAGCAATGGACCGTGCTCTATGAACACTGTTAAAATGTTGTTTAAATTTCATCGCATTTGGTCACAATCTTCAAATATGTGAGAAATACATAACGCTAATTTTCTCACTTGGACCAGCTAATTTCTTACTAGGACCGTAAAATTTTTTAATTTTTTATTGCATTGCCAGCATTGTAACGTGCTGGATGCACACTGTGAAAATGAAGTTTAAATTTCTTCGCGTTTGGTCATTTTTGTAAGAAACACATAAAGCTAATTTTCACACTTGGCCCAGCAAATTTCTTACTAGGACCGCAAAAAATTATAATTTTTTTTATTGCATTGCCAGCATTGTAACGTGTTGGATGCACTCTGTGAAAATGAAGTTTAAATTTCATCGCGTTTGGTCAATTTCGTGAGAAACACATAAAGCTAATTTTCTTACTTGGACCAGCAAATTTCTTACTAGGATCGCAAAAAATGTTAATTTTTTTTATTGCATTGCCAGCATTGGATGGTGCTGGCTGAACTCTGTAAAAATGAAGTTTAAATTGCATCGCGTTTGGTCACAATCTTCAAATATGTGAGAAACACATAACACTAATTTTCTCATTTGGACCAGCAAATTTCTTACTAGGACCGCAAATAATGTTAAATTTTTTAATGAATTGCCAGCATTGGACGGTGCTGGATGAACTGTGTAAAAATGAAGTTTAAATTGCATCGCGTTTGGTCACAATCTTCAAATATGTGAGAAACACATAACACGAATTTTCTCACTTGGACCAGCAAATTTCTTACTAGGACCGCAAAAAATGTTAATTTTTTTTATTGCATTGCC
>JADDOH010003833.1:0-93435 GCA_016648135.1 Agrypnia vestita
AAAAATAAAATGAAATTTTATTAAGTAATTTTATTTTCAAATATAAAAGTGAAAAATGAAATTTTATAAATTTTATTTTAAAATATAAAAAAGTGAAAAATGAAATTTGTGAAATAATTTTATTTCAAAAATATGAAAAGTGGAAAATGAAATTTTATAAAATAAATTTATTTTCAATATTTATTAAAGTGAGAAAACGCGCGTGTGTTGTGCAACTATGTGAAGGTCACTTACGACCGCGCGCATGTGATAGCCACTCGAAAAGTAATTTAAAAGGTATACTGGCAGATCACATATCCGCGCCGCCATGCCCTGGGTCAGGACACACACACACGCATACAGCGGTCGCTAGCAGCGCGAGCTCAGATGCAAGCTCATTTTATCTACAGCGATTTGCTCGCTAAAGAATTGCCGTCGCGGCCCGCGTCCAAGAAACGACGCATCGATGTAAATATTATAGAAGGCGCTGCTCGCCAAATACCTACTGGCCAGCAAGAAAGAGACCGCTCGTGAAAACGAGAAAGACGGATAAAATGTGGCATGTGCCGAGGCATACCGGGCGATAATAAATTAATATTTGAAAGTGGCCCCCCATGCTTTGCCAATAGCCGAAAGGGCGGCGCGGGTAGCGACGTTATACCTACCGCATGTGGCATAATGTGGCGATATTTAATCCCAACGAGTCGGGAAAAAATACGCGCTTAATTGATGCAACAAGGAATGCCGCAGTGAGTCGCGGACTGATAAGTTTTTGCACAAGTCGGGACGGCTGGAAGCGCCTTTAGCACCGCCAGGTGGCGCAGCCTCCGGCCTAAGCGTATCACGCACGTGAAAGAGAGAGCACTATGCTCGACCGATGAGCACGTCACGCGCGTGAAAGAGAGAGCACTACGCTCGAAGGACAAGCGCGCCATGCACATGGGAAGAGAGAGAGGTACGATGACGTAGTCCGCCGAGACAGAGAGAGACAGCGGTAACAGAGCTCGCACCTCAGCGGAGAGCTTGACGTCACCACTGAAAGTACCTACAGCGGCGGGAACGCGCTGTAGGTACTTCTGCAACGCCTTGCGAGGGCATACCGCGCGATAGATGGGCAAGAATTAATGAAATTTATGGAATTCGCGCGAAGCAGAAGCCTCTCTCTATTCCGCGGATGGAATTGCCAGCGGCTTTCATTACCACGGTAGTGAATGTCGCTAAGAAAATCAAAAAAAAAAAGAAGGAATTAATAAATAATAAATGTAATAATTTATAGATTATGGCGCACTGTACTATTTAAAAAAAAAATGGTAAAAGTAACTAGACAAGATGAGCTTGTCCAAACAGCCGCCATAGCGCATCTAACGCCTGGCGGGAAATTAAGAAAAATAAATATACCATAAAAAATGGTCGGGGCAATGTAAGCCGAGATCAGACCGAAAGTTGGCCATTCATGATGTAAATTATATATGTGCGTCGAGCAACTGGTCGGGCTGATGAATTAAATAGCTGTGTGGTTTCTGAATTAAATAAAGTTAATAAAAAATACTGGTGGAGCCAAGTGTTATATGTGGATTAGTGTTAAATCAGCTTGACCATGGCTCAATGTGTTATGAAAATGCGCATTCTAAAGTGGCAAGTGCGCCGGAATCGTAAATACCACCACTGCTATACACAAGACCAGACGCGGCACATGTATTTGGAATGAAATTTGAGACAACACCGACTGAGCGGTGTCACGGTCCGCCAGAAAGAGACGGCAACAACCTGCCCTATCGCGCGGCGGAACGCTTGATGTCAACATAATGAAAAATACCTACCGAGTCATACGCGGGAGGTGCGAGCGGATAGAAAGCCGCACGACTGCCGCTAATAAAAAGACAGTATGACGATTCGGCGGAGTAACGTGGCCAACTCTGACGAAGATTGCGCGTAGTGCGGTCACGCAGGTAATAGTGTTGATACCGCGTGGTGTGACGCAAGCCTATTACGCGCTCTCAGAGGAAAAGTGTCAAAATGGAATCTAATGGGAATCCAAGCAGAATCTGGCAAGAGCCGAATTTCATGAAAATGACCAGTCGCTAAGACAAGTGTTTGATGAGCGATACGGTGATAATGAAATTCTTGCTTGGTGATGGGAAAGCCTTGTGCGGCTATTGAAAATTCACATATAAAATGTGAACAATAACAACAAATATGAGTCATGCTGAATCAGCATACGGGCGCGAGAGTAGCGCCGCCGGCAGAGTGAGATAGAAGACGTCATCCCGAGCCTTGGGCCGCGGTGCGATGACGTCACTCGCCGCCCGAGAGAGAGAGATAACGATGCGATCGCCAAAGCGAGACCGATGATGGTATCCGCATCCTCCCAAGTGTTTGAAGTTTTACGATAAAAATTGGTACATTTTCATTTCCATTAATGTGACAAATTTGGGGTTTTTTCTTGCAATATTATTTGATGATATTTTTTGCGGGAAAAATAATGAAGCATTTTTGTGTAATTTATATTTCCAATGACTGTTGCATTTTATGTTATGAAGTAAGGATCACTTGGGGACGCCTAGGGCGTCATGGTGCACTCATTGTCCGCCTTCCGAGGAGTTGAGCGTACTTGAGACATGCGAGGATCACTCTCCTTTTGAGGCAATCCCCGTGCTTATGTGGGAACAGAAATTATGTGGAATTTAACCTACTGGTTTTATATGTATTGGGTCTCGTTTGAGACAATAAGACCGTATTTATACGGCATTGAGAATTACATTTTTGCCTTGCACAGTGGGGACTGCTCCTGCATGTCGCGAGGGTATGGACGGACCTGGTCCGTGTGATTGTTATTTCCAGAGAAGGAGCGTTCAGACTGCAGGCTGAGTGCCCCGCCTAGAGCGCCCGGAGGGAGGCGCGCTAGGTATTTGGCTGGCGTTTGTAAGTATGAGTACTCACCGCTTGGTTAGACCAAGTGGCAAAGGGCCGCCCACGCCAGAGAAGGAGCAGCCGCCAACTTGATGGTGACCCAAGTGGCGACATGGCTGCAGGAATAAGGTATCTGCTAGCTTGGTGAAAGATCCAAGAGGCAAAGGGCCGCCCCGGGCCATAATGCGGGGTTCGAGCTGCCAACTTGATGGTGACCCAAGTGGCAAAATGGCTGCAGGAATAAGGTATCTGTCACCTTGGTGAAAGATCCAAGTGACAAAGGGCCGTCCCAGGCCTGGTATGGGAAACAAATTATTTGTCATCTTGGTGAAAGACCCAAGTGACAAAAGGCCGTCCCAGGCCTAGTATGGGGACCAAATTAATTGTCATCTTGGTGAAAGACCCAAGTGACAAAAGGCCGTCCCAGGCCTAGTATGGGGACCAAATTATCTGTCACCTTGGTGAAAGACCCAAGTGACAACAGGCCGTCCCAGGCCTAGTATGGGGAACAAATTATCTGCCATCTTGGAGGAGAACCAAGTGGCGGAGGCCAGGGCCGCGGTCACTTAGACCTGCGCCGGTTGTGAGCCGTCCCAGGCCTAGTATGGGGAATGAATTATCTGCCATCTTGGAGGAGAACCACATGGCGGAAGCCAGGGGCGCACGCGGTCTTTAGACCTGCGCCGGCTACCAAGTCAGGGTCGCGGTCGTTTAGACCTGCGCCGGCTGTATAACCAGGGTTGCGAGCACCTGTACTAGTGGAAGGAGCTCACCCATACACAAAGCTGCAAGGCCAAGAGGCCAAGGCCAGGAGGGCCCGGGCCGTGCACTGTGGGGTGCGCGGAACCCGAAGGCAGCGTCCTGTCCTAACCGTTAAGTACAGACAAGACTGCACGGGGGGAGAATGTTACGGACAGGACAAAGCCTGCGCCTACCGTCAGGCAACCGAACTTTCGAGTTCTGTGGTTGACGTAATCACGTCATATAAATGGTAGAAATTTCTGATGTGAATGAAGCAGAGCAAAGGCCCCTTTCAGGGCTAACACCGATCGCCGTGACCCGGTTGGGGATGGGTACCGTGCCGAGGACAGCGCGCGAGTTCTCGGCTGCGGTGGTTGTCCTTATACGTGTCTCGGCGTCAGGCGGCGGCAACCGAGAAAGGGGGAAGCGAATTGGAAGGAAGTAGCTTCATAAAATCACATCTCGCTGGGAGCGATGAAAATGCGTACACGACATGGGCTGAAATGTATATGTTTTTACTGAGAAATTTTAGATGAAAATCTTAATTTTCAGATTTTCAGAGTTTCTAAAATTATGGAATTTATTGAATTGTTTCAGAGATCTCAATGAGACTGAATCACAATTGTATGTAATAAAAATGTCGCATTTCATTGCTCCCAAGTTGAGGAGAGAGAGCGGGAGGTGATTTTATTCCACATGTAAAGAGCATTGATGCCTGGTTGCCATGACAACCGGGTATCATCATCATCAGCACTTGGTCACCCCCGACCCAGTCGGGCGTGAATACCGTGTCTAAGTCGGTAACCTGGGCGACAGGTCTGGAACTCGCAATTAAAATATGAATCGAGAGAAATGATGCTCTCGGAAAGTAAAATTACGCCTCGCTTTGAACATGTAAATGTGTTGTACAGCGTGATCCAGACATGTCTTTCATACTGGCACAACATTGTATTATAAATGCTAATGAATGTCTCTGATTTCAGAATTTGGAATTCCTTGTTGAAATCCAGGAGCTTGACAGAATTGCATCATGACTGTATGTAAAAATGGAATGTCACATTTTATTGTTCAATAAAAGAGAAAGCGGGAGGTATTTTTATTTGCGTAAGACGCAAGTTTGCCCTGTTATCTGAACCATTTTGGTTGAACACTGAAAGTAAAGTCATTTTAAAATCCCGGCAAACTCAGTTGTCGGTCACTTTGAAGAAAGTACATGGTCAAAAATATTTTATGAAATTTACCTAAAATAAAGAGTTGTCAAGTAAATGCACACACACACACTGCGCGATATAGTGAGTTATCGGCAGTGATATGGTAAAAAACACATTTTTTCTGATAATTGAATATCTTATGGGAATTAATCAAAGTGAGATTGCAGCTCTCACAGACTTAAAATCAAACTGAAACCTTTTTACAGTGTTCTCAACAAGAATACTTCTTAAGTTAATGTGTTTTTACGCATGTAAAGTTGTACCGGGACGCCGGAGAAAGCTAAATGAGAAAGTTTTCTCCGCGGCCCCCTTTGAAGGCATATAGCGCAAGTAATATTTTCATGACAGACTTGAAAATATTACTACAAGACGCGCCTAGTCAATACCTATCCATTGGTAATACTAAGACATCGATAAACATTTGGTCACTAATTTTTAATGAATTTAATCTGACCACCACTGAGGTAAATTTCCGCCGGAATCACAAAAATAGAAATAACTTTTGACAGAAGTATCCGATCTTGATGAATCTTTTTGCATCATGATCGCAAAGTAAATACCTATTCAGAGAGTATACACATGCCTATATAGGCTCATGTTTTGACTTGGAAGAAAAATTGACCTTTTGAACTTTTCTTAAAAGCGCGATAAGTATCAAAAACCACTTTGTCCAAAGACGAAAGTGGTATCAAAATACTCGTTAGGGCGAGTACTATGCAGTAATCATGAAAAGCATCGCGTAACAATTAAAATTACCTACTTTTATGACCTGATTTAACTTCGACCCTTCACGGTCGACATAATTAACGCATTTTTCATAAATTAGTAGGACCTGCAGGTCCGATGAACTGTGTCACGGCCTTATGCAAGGTCAGGCCTATACGTGACGTAGTTTGTAGCCCTGTGGGATACATGCAAAACCTGTAATTAACCATTTTTTGTCTTCAGATCGAGATCAGTACGGCCGCTCGCGGGTCTAGTTCCTAGAAAGCGCCGCGAGATGGCGCCAGTCGCGGTTCAAACCGCGGCGACAGAGAGGGGAGATTTGGCTCGCTCTGATTGGGTTACGTAACGTGCTGTCATATCGTATCTTGTAAATCTCTGAGAACGTTATATAATAAAAAGGTTTTGTAAAGCGGTCACCTGTTACGCTTACGCGTGGTGATTTAAACGCTATCGGATCACTTTCATCTGCATTTTATTTATCTCCCGATACCTATTGGAGAATTCTGCTGGGACCTGACTACTGCAGTGAATCTACGATCCAGCCTCCGCGATCTTCAGCGCCTCTGGCCGAGAATTTTGGACGACGGCCGGCGCTTCTCTATGACGAGTTTCGCATCACAGCGAAAGTATGCTGTTTGACACGAGACACCGTGCTGTATTTCTTCGGCCATTACTATGTTTCTTGGCCGACGGAGCGGACTGAGCGGACCGCCCTATATTTTGTTTGTTCTGTCCGGAACATGAGCAATTTAAAAATAATTTTTATATAGGAAAATTTTCCATTACGTCACAATACGCAAACGTAACAATAAAGCAAAATCGAATAAAAGGACTGTGAATGTTTGCGTGCTTAACGATACGGAAAATCGTAATATAGCCGCACGGGCCGACCAGCTGATCCGCGCCGTGCGCCGCGCTATCGGAGTCAAAGATCAGTAGCGATCACCATTGAAGGTTGCGGAAAAATGATTGTTTCATTAATTAAAGAAATCAAATTGCAGAACGCTAACAGCGGTGTGCTACTGCAGGTGGGAATCGGGCTATTTAAAAAGCAAGAAGCACATGTCTATATTAAAAGGGTTGGAATACGCAAACAGACCGCGAAGGCGTCCACCAAACCGTCAGCCTTCAGACGAGTCAGGCGGTATCAAGTGCTCGGGCGTCAAGATTTTATTGAAAATAAGTTTAAGTTATATTTTCGTTGTAATGTCAAACGTAAATTGGAGAGTTACAATAAATTGCTGCGAGATTACGACAAAACGATTATTACTTTAACGGTCCGTGTAGTATAATACTGCTTTGTGTCTCTTCGGATTCCAGAAAATTTATTTAAATAAAATCATTTTTTCTATCAAACAATCCAAAGAAATTGAATAGGACTGATACTTAATCAGTATCATATAACCTACCTAAAATTTTAATTAATCCGCCTCGTCAGATGTTTCCGAAAACCAAAGTTCTGTAATCTACAAATATAACAGTCCAGTAGGGCACATTGACGAGTTAAATGATCTAATGTTGTAAGTATCGACGAAATACAGCCTGATTTACTGCAAAGTGTGTTGGACCTCCAGATTACGTCGCGCCCGAAATCATATTTCTTCAAATATTAATTCTATAAAATGATCTGTCAAATAAAGCCGGATATTAAAAACATTTTTCTGGGTTTTATATCAATTTAAAGTTCTCATCTTATGGAGGCAACTGCTTAGCTATTGATTCCGTCTTTCTCGAGAGGCAACAATTCATCTGAGGCAAGGATACCCTGAGCATTGCAGTTGCAGCAGGATCTTTGCTTTAGGGAGCTGGAATCGACGATTCTATGTAAGTTTAAAAAAAATCTCTGTTTCATTCCTAAATAAAACATTAATCGCTTTTTTCTCAAAACTCTATTTTTGATGTGTCGGTGGAGAAGATTTGTCAAAAACTAATCTTATTGAAATTTTGCACACTTCTTCCATGATCACAATTTATTTTACAAGGCAGATGGTGTGGTGTAGCTTGCGTGGTGTAGATTTTACCAAAAATAGCACCTTTTTGACATACAACTCTGCCAAAAATTCTTTTTTTTTTAAATCCTTCGTTTAATCACGAGCTATACTCACCTACTACCAGAAAATATTTAATTTTATGATTTCAGACAAAGCTATCGTGAGGTATCCTGACCACCTGCAAGGATGCTTTTTTCTAGGGGTCTCCGAAAATCAGGTCCTAACGGTTGGATTTCAAAATTTTTAAATGAAAATTTAAAAAATTGGAGGAGTGTACAAACATGTACGCGCGGTAGAAGTTATACTTCTTTGGCGTGATTGTGATAATTGATATTTGCATATTGGTTAAAAATGTATATTAATACAACAATACTGTGTACAATACAAGTACAGGGAGATGATAAATATAAATGGTTAACAATTTAATGTAGTTAAATTATTAATATTTGTTTTTGAAGTGGGACAAATGTAACTATTGGTTTGTGATAGCTAAAATAGATAAATGCCTTCGAATCGACGTCTCACGACGATTCAAAGACATACTATGCGACGAATAAAAAAACGTGCATTTTCAAAAAAGGTCCAATTCATTTGTTCATCTTTTCCACTTCTTTTTTATCGATTTTCGGTTCTGTGTTCAAAAGTTTAGAAACTATACAACTTTGACAACCGCACTGAATGTCGAATAAAGTAATGCGCTCTTTGTTTTGAAAACAAATCTGTGCGAAAATTGGTATTGTCGATGTGCGAAAATTGGTATATTGTCCATGTGCGAAAAATGGTAATGGTACAATACACACCTAAAATCGTAATTAAAAAAACAGTTCTAATTTTCAATCCAATAACTAATCATTCGTCAGTTTTTGAATCGAGTATCTTTATGATTAGTACTCGATTTAAGATGATCGAGAATACGTTATTTATATTACTGGAACATTAATTTCAAGTGAATAAATTTTTGACATTAATGTATATTATAGATATCTCACAGAGACGAAACTGTATTTTTTTTCAAGGGAGAGTAGGTATTAAACACAAGTGGTTATTCAAGGGGAAGGAAAAAGCTTTGGTGCTAGCCGCTAGGGGGTTGTTAGAACTCACATGTGAAACGTGGCGCAAAAATTTAATATACAGGGTTATTTGTAAAACATTAATAACCTCGCAGGAATATATTCCTGCCTTGATTATAAGTCGAGAATGTTCAAGCTATTATGACCTAATATCAATAGTTTTGGAGATATGTGACATCAAAGTTTGTATTTTTTTTTCAATATTTCTGATTATTTTTTGTAAAACGTTGGACTATCATTACAGTAACTCATATCGATTACGAAAAATTCATTTGTTTCAATACAAGTTAAATAAAATGATAAAAATCCTGAAAAAAATACAATTGGAATGTTTTCTAAATGGAATTTGAAGGTTTTTATTTTTTTATTTGACTTGTATTAAAGGAAATGAATTTTTCATATTCGATATAAGTTACTGTAATGATAGTCCAACGTTTTACAAAAAATAAGTCAGAAATATTGAAAAAAAATGCAAACTTTGATGTCGCATATCAATCTCAATGTGCCAAAAGAAGATAACTTAAAAAAATATTGCTTAAATGTTGCTCGTTTACGTACTTAAAAGTTTGAATAAAATAAATATTTTATTATATTTAAAAAAAATTGAGAAATTAAGCTTTTTTTAACCTTCGAAACCCATGGAAGCCCTTAATACGCCCTTCCAACCTCCCACGACGGCCCTCCGCGGGCGGCACGGACCCGCGGGAGCTGGGGACAAGATCTCGGTCACGACAAAACAGCTATAAAAACATTATTTTTTGTACCTACACGTTTTCCTTAATTATCAAAATCGTTGACCTTACTTCTTCACACACCGCAATGTATATTTGTATCCCAATATATAGTCGTTTTATTTATTAGGTAAATCAGAAACATTTTGTTTCGTAGTTGCACACGAGTAATAAACACGAGAAGACCAACTTATAAGTTTCCACAAACATCAATATTGTAGGAATCTTATCGCAATGTGTGTGTCTGATTCCTAAGTTAGCTGCGGCTACCTCCGCCACTTGGATGGTGGTTTCCTCAACCGACTGACTCGTCAGCTCGCCTCGGTCCGTAATATCGACGTTTGTATTTATTCAACTTACCCGTAGGTTACCAGTCATTTGAATAGATAAAAACATCATTATTTGTTCATTGTTCGTAAGGTATCAAAAAAGTCATATAAAACTGCCCCCTATTTAGTTTAGACAGCAAATTTAACTGTAATTTCGGATATTTTATACGCACCGTATGTATTACCGAGAAGCGAATCTCGACGTTTCGTTGGATACTTATCAAATGTCATCAGGAGGACGACCTTTACCCGCGGAAGGTAGAAGAAGAGAACACTCCACAACAAAGTGCATACAATTTACGCCCTAGAAAGCAGCACCTAATCAGTCCGACCTCCACCTCCGCGGGTAAAGGTCGTCCTCCTGATAAGTATCCAACGAAACGTCGAGATTCGCTTCTCGGTAATACATACGGTACGTATAAAATATCCGAAATTACAGTTAAATATGTCTAACGACCGTAATAACAACCTTAACTCTTTAGACAGCAAATATCTAGAAATGCTAAATTACATTCTTAATATTTGTGTATGTCGATGTGGCTAGCTGGATGCGTTTTCAAAACCATTTTATAAGGTTCGTCAGTATTATTCCCTTTAAAAAAATAGTTTCTCAAAGAGCTTTCCATTAATTCCACTAACAACGTCATTAATATGCAGGTTGCTTTATTGCTGTACACGCAGTCTTGGTTTCATTACTCGTTTCGAAGATGCATTTTTAAAGACACGGAAATGTAACGCAAGCATCGATAATAAAAGCCTTCTAAATCGGGATGAATGCAAAGAAAAGAATCTAAAATGTTTACAAAGCGAATGTTGTTTACTAAATCAACATCCATATGTCAGCCATCCCGCCTAGCCCGCGAGTGTCAATAGGCATTATAACACGCGTATGTCACTTAGATAAAAAAACTATTTGATGTAACACGTACGTAAGCAAATCACAACGTAAGTACAAAAAGTCGTGTTCGAGACAGTACCTGTTTAAAATATTTTTTGCGATTGACAAAATACCTCCCCATGCACATTGTACTCTTATTTTTTTCTGAAAATAATGGCCGATATTAATATTATTATTTTAAACGTTTTTTGCTAAAAAATATTTCTCAATCTTATTTGACGGAGGAAGAATAACTTACGTACAACGTACATAATATGTATGTATATGTATATAGTATTTTACGCGTGAATTAAACCTAAACGTGGTGCATTTCACATATTACGCGAGCATTATTAGGTTCAGGAACAACTTCTGAACGAACAGTGCGGCGTTGATTCCAAAACTTCAGCAAGTCTCAAAGAGGGAGTATAGGGACCTCCCTTCTTCCCAACTCACTGTCGTCCTCTGCTGTCGGGGTCTTAGTTCTTCTGTCTCGGATAACGTCACCCGATCCGTGCCTCTGCACCTGACTATCCATTTGCGTCACCCATGAATTTTTTGGCCTTCCTCTGGATGTAATTCGGGGGAGATCGCCTGGTTAACGATGTGATCGGGTGCCCTGCGTCAAACGTGGCCATACCATCTCAATTGTCTTTCCTCCATCTTGCTATTGATTTCTGGGACGCCCAGGCTTCCACAAATGCGTGAACTTTTTATTTTGTCTCTTAGGGACACTCCACAATTTCCGTTGTTTCTAGCTGCCTATTACAGGTGCTGCATATAGCCAAGCATTCGGAGCCATAGGTAATGCGTAGAATAATAAAAAATTCCTTCATTCCAACTAACCTACAAATTTACCATACATTTTCCGCGGCGTTGGTAGAAATAATGAAGTACCGCATTCTTCAGTCCTAACACACAAATATCGCCTCATTCCCACTGACAGATCTTCTCGTACAAACTTGTCGATTGTCGAAGCTCCTTACAGAACAATCTTCCAATATCTGCTTTACCTGGTTGTGCCAAGTCTTATTTCTTGCGTCATAAACGCTTGCGCCATTATTTTTAACCATTCTCTGCTCATTCATACATTATGCGAAACGAATGTATTATAAAATTACGTTTAATTGAATTTGAAGTATAAAAATATGTTATATTAACGTACCCACAACAACCTACTTCGCATAACCTTCTTCAGACTGTTAACTAAAATATATATTTGAAATTAAAAAACACCCGAAGACAAACACTGTTCTTATGTGTTGCCGTAGCTTGGCCATTTAATTAAAACATATTTCACGTCCGATTGTGCTGACGTTCCAATATTTCCAGCAATCCAATAATATTAATGAAATCTTTTTTGGCTTGAGGATTATTTTGAACTCCAAGTGTGAATATTATTTTAGGGGAGAATGTATGGGATTTGAAGGGAGAGGAATATAGGGGTAAGAGGTTTTTTTTACAGCTGTATACAGTAAAACCCCGTTTATTCGAACCCACAACCAAAACGTGAATTTCATAGTAGATTAACCAGATAATTCGAAAACCTCGGTAATTCGTAATAGTTTTTAGCCCCTTGCACCATAAATCAACTCATTTAGTTTTTTAATTTTACGAAAATTTTACGATTTTTTTCGCAAGTGAGAACAACAAACATTTCGATATCGGGTACTTCAGTATTAGAAATTAAGCTATTTTATTATTAGCACAATAAATATTGAGTTTTCGAAAGGATTTCTTGAAATATGCAAAAATACAGATGTTTTTCACAAAATTTATTGCTTTTTTCACGAGTTTTTTTACTTTTGACTATTTTCTGAATTTTTTGTACCTTGAATTTCGAATTAAGGCGCCATAGTACATGATTTACGTTTTTGCTGTCTGGAGAGTCAATTTAGTGTAAAGTTTTCGAATCTTATTGCCAAAATTGCAGCTAACCATGCATTCAATCAATTTTATTATGAAAGGTCCATTTACTATTAAAGCATTTGTTTAAAAAAAGTTTAAAAAATACTTTGTTATTATCACAAAAAGAATATAATCCCGGAGCCCTATTTAATCTTTCTAGCAATAGAGTTATCTTTGGTACACTTTTTCTCGAAATATTTCCACGTAAAGACCGTATATTTTTTTAATAAATTGAATAAAAGAAGTTCAAACAGAAAGTTTGGGGGAAAATATATAATTATTTTTGGGTAGGTTGTTAAATACAACGTTTACAAAAAGATAAAAATTCACTTTCCGTCTCCTATATTGCAGCATCCAAAAAACCATTAAAACATTGATTATTTTAATTAAATTTTACATGCGTACTAAGAAAATTTCACTGTCATTAATATAAAAATATTCAAAATTTTCTACCTCATACACAAAAATTTGAATTAATTAGATCGTATAGTCTGTTAAAAGATCATTTTTCTTTCAAATCAGTCGTTGGTTGGACACCAACTACGCCAGTCGTCAGGTTACGCTCCCGCTAGTTTATACGAATATATCTTAAAACGCTGCGTAAACTTTGCCTGAGTGTTAATAAAGGGAAGATATCCGTATAATGAATGCATTTTAGAAATCCCATATCGCGGGGACAACGGTAAATGCAGAAAATAACTGTTAAATGTATTAAAAATACTTGAATTTGAATGTCGCCATTTTTATTTTTTACAACTGTCAAATTTTGTTTGTTTTTGCGGGCTGATTCTGATGTTTTTTTCCATTATTCTTATCTGTTTTCTTGAAACAATATGATATATAGACTTTGTTCTGTATATACACTGAATTTTTGTCCTTTCTTTTACCTGCAAACAATATTTTTAATGAAATAAGATACTCCGTCTATTTCTTTACTCAACGGTAATTGTCATTTTTTCACGAAATAGTGATGTGAAATCTTTTGAACCGGCATTTTTTTGTGTTTTTATTTTAACTGAAAAATTTTCAGTAAAACGATATAATATTGTTTTGAGTTTGTTTGTTTTGATGTTTTGTTTGAAAAATTTTCAGTAAAACGATTAATATTGTTTTGAGTTTGTTTGTTTTGAAAAATATTTTCAATTAAGAGGTCCTAGTACACGATTTTCGTATTTGCTGTCGGGCGCAGAGTTGCCAACGTAGGCGATTTTTCGCCATTTAGGCTACTCAGAACGAGAATCGGTGACGAAAAAATCTAAAAGGCGACTGGTCGCCTACTAGGCTACTTCAGAGACAAGTTATTTAAATCAGCCGAATCGCAAATAATTAAGAAAAAAAATACAATTACCTTTGTGTAATGCTGTCATCGAAAGAATTTTAAGCGTAATGGGGACAATTAAAACAAAATTAAGGAATCGCCTGCAAGTACCCATGCTGATCGCTATTCTTAGAATTCGTACCCATATGAATGTAAGAGGTGTGTTGCAACAACTTTCAACCAAGCAATCACATGGTAAGTTTTCACGATGGTAGCAAAATGTACGTCTCCGGTGTTTTTAAAATGCTACCTATCTACTTACTTTACTTTCTTTTAACGAATATTACGGTTTTTTATATTAGGCTTAGGCCTATTTATCAATACATTATAAATATGTTATAAATAAATTGATAAAAATGACATTTTATTTTATTCATATTGATATTTTGGCGTTTGGGCTGCTTTAGGCTACTTTATGTATAGGAAACGGCGATATTAGGCCAAGCGCTGTTGGCAACTCTGGTCGGGCGACTAAATTGAACATATAAACTTATTAAATCATTTTGCAAAACCCGATTATTAATTTATCCTCCGGCTATTAAGGAACCGTTTATATGCTCCATTTTTGTCGTCCGTCGTTATATATTTTTATTTATTGTGGTCAATTGTCGATATTTTTTATGAATCGTTTTACCCCAGTTCATATAATCGGATCTTATGAATCCTTCTTTTTTCCTTTTATAACATCTTTATATGTTGTATTATTTAAATACCCTGTTTTAATGAATCGTTTTGTTTTCGTTTATATGTTCCGTTAATCGTTTTTTATTATACTTTTTAAATAATCGTGAGCCATGCACTGATTGCGTGTCACACTCTAATTATATAAAGTTGTCATTCCAGCAAGTTACGGATAGACAACCAAATTATTATATTTAGATATTTGAGGTTACATTTCTGTAAGTATGAGTTTTCATTCTTTTCATAAAATTCAATACAGTAATAGACAATGATCAGTGTAGATTTATACAACTCAATACTTTGAGCATCATTAATATATAATTTGTCTTTATTTTAGTTTTTAAATATTACTTCTACCGCATACATGCATGAATGTTTTTTATAATCGTTTATTATGGTCAGTTGTTGATCTTTTCAAATAATCGTTTTTCTCCAGTTTTCATAATCAGATTTTATGATTTATATCTTTTGTTATTATGTTTATTAATCATAAGGTTTTACGTTTATATGTTCCGTTTTTGATTGTTATTTAAGTAACTTATGTAGAATATTAAAAATAAATTCGCTTCAATACAAGCAAAAAAAAGTTTAATCATTTTGCACTATCACCCTTCAGAAATTTGATAAATATATAATACTTTATAAAGTTAATCTGTGCTATTCTGAAAATATTTGGGATGTCAGATCTTTATCGCAATTTTGACAGGTATGTATAACAATATATTGACACTAATTTCGATGTTTTAAGTTTGGCATGTTTGAAATAATTAATGAATCAATCAGAAAGCCCTAAAACGTAAACAAATGTTAATGTATTCACAATTACGAATAATGATCTTTCTAATTGATTGAATTCATTAATTTCAAACCTGTCAAACATAAAACGTCAAAAAAACGGCATCACAATGTAATACAATAACTGTCAAGATACAGAAATAGCAATGTTGCTTAGTTCAGAATACGGATGATTATCATTTTATTTGACTTTTATTATTGCGAATTAATTTTAGATATTCGATATAAGTTACTTTCATGAAAGTCTTACGTTTTGAAAAGATAATTCAGAATATTTTTATTTCTATATTCTCTTTATACTTAACCATATTTTCATGGGTGTACGACTGTATAGTAATTAATAACAACTCTTGCGTGACCGCGCAACATGAGTTGAGCGCTGATTGCTTGTCACATTCTAAATATCTAAAGTCGTCTTTCCAGTAAGTTACGGACAGACAACGAAAATATTATTATTATTATTATTTTGTCTTTATTCTACTTTTTAAGTATAACTTCTAACGCGCATACATAAGTATACGCATAATTTTTTTAAATGGTTTTTATTTGAATTATTTAACATTGATATTAGACAAAATGTTATAAAACAATAAAAAATATAGTGAAAATTCACACACGTCATACGATTTTTCAACGCTAAAGAAAAAATAATAACATAATGTTACATGTAATGGAGATCTTAAAAAAATGTTTTTCTTAAAAATCAGAAAAATAGCATAAAAAAGCAAATTTTGAGTGAAATTTCATAACGAAACAATATCCATTGCATGGCCGGCTTTGTCACATCTCTAATGTAAGGATCGAATAATTATTGTACAGAAAAATTTCGCCAAACTTGCAAAACTTACGTTCATGTAGAAAGAGTTACGTATGTAGCACTACGCAGTTAAAAGGTCAGGCGTTAAAGTTTGCACATTTCTATTTCGTTTTATAGTATTGTATATTTCTCGATATCGTTTTTTGTGCTTAAATAATACGTGTTTGAGCGAAACTAGCGCCATTTTTAGCGGGAAGTGATTAAACTAATGCCAATATTGAAAGTATAAGAGCCTCTTAACAAGGTCCTACTTAAATTGTTATTTTAACAAATATTGCTAATTTATTTTTAAATTTCGGCTATCCACCTTCCGTTGTATAATGCGAAACAACCTCCTGATCAAGAAAAAATAATTTTATATGGATGTTACGCGTGCGTCACTAACTAAGCAATATCAAAGATAATTTCAAATGGGAGTTCTCCGATAAGAGTCGCCTCATCTCTATCCACGAGCGAGTCTCCTGATAAATGTTGACTTTTTTCTCATGTAATACGTGACCAAAATGTTCACAGCCGCTGGTCTAAGTCATGTCACACTGTCATTGTCGAAGGTGAAAAGACGCGAAAAATAACCATTATTATTATTTTAGAGTGGAATAACATACAGGCAAACACGCGTCAAGTTCTAGGTAAGTCAACATGAGCAGTGTTTCGGACACGAGACAAACTATTCCTTATTGATGTTTACAAAAAAGCGGGCGATGAATTATAATGTGACCATGTACGCTATTTCACTCATATTTGTGCTCTATGGTCTCATGTAGCGTAAACTTTTCCTACTATGAAAAACGACCGAATGAAATCCTTGAATTTTCAACTTTGTAACAAGTTACATATTCAGCTATATTAACGTACTTAAAATTAAGTACATTTTTTTTATTTATAAAAACAATCGTCAACGTGTAAGGATCGTGGCGTGTCAGAATCCATTATTATTGCATATATTATTGTGTAATTGTCTCACTATAGCAACTAATCACTATTGTATATTGCTTGATGGAATTTGATGTATGTGATTATTATTATTTTTTAGAGAAACCTGAATCAAATTGAATCAAAACCAAAGAGTATTTAACTCTAAAAATTATAAAATAGAAGCGCCATTCGTCGATTTGAAATAAGTGTTGTAATGCCGGGATTCGATAATATATTTTTTACTTTATGACTAGTCTTTACTTAATGTCTTTACTTTATGATTATGATATTTTTATTTTATTAATTGTCACGAAATAGCATTTATCAAGTCATAAAGTACGCGAAAAAGTATTTAACGATAAATTATCGACACGTAGAATATGTGACAGCTATTTTTATTTATGTCTGATATTCAACAACAGATATAGTAATATTGAGAGAAATTTTATATTGTTCAGTCTTATTTCCGGACGCATAAGATAAATCAATTTGACTTTTATACTTATTTGTCCAAAACCTAAAAACTATTAAAAGTATGCTGCATGAACGCCGGTGACACCATTAGTACAGTATTTAAAAAAAGCGTTGTTATGAAAAGAAATAATAAACCGATCGACCTACAAAATTATATTTTTTCAAAAATGGATATTCGTTAACGTACCACGTCACATGAATGTATCGGTGCACACGAAGCTTAACGGGGGAAAAGCCTCGGCCGAGTGACGTCACAGGCAAGTTTCCAGAATCACAATTATCGTTATTTATCTCATATTTTAAGTGTGTGATAATGACTATTTTTACTCCCTTTATACTCGTAGCGTCTGCTTTTCTGTCGAAAAATTTTTTGGATCGATTTTTAACCCTTTTCCCGTGATCCAATCGAGCTGAAAGATTGCAGGCAGACTCGTGGCGACGATGAAAATGATCTAACAAATTTTCTTTTAATTTTTTAAAAATAATTATAGTATAATTTTGAATTTTTCGAAATTTTATTAGTTTTTTCAAATTGGAAACCATACAAATGCTCTAGGAAATGGATAGATAACCGATATGATTTTAAAAAACGTGAAACCATTAAATTTAAAAATACAGGTACACTCACTTAAAAAAATATCAACATCTATACCAGGTTTAAATCAAAATACTAACGTTATATTCCGTTTGAACCGCAATTTGCAAGAAAAGTTTGATTACTACCAAGGGCAGACTGATGACGTCACGGAATATTTAAAATTTGAATTGCTCCGTCGGTGTTGTAGTTGTTCGAAAGTCGCCCTACGAATTTCGAAAATTTATGACAATTGGTTCACAGATGACAGCACCCTTCGGTTTTTGGGAAGAAATCGAATATTTTTTTTTTAGATTTTGCTTAGTTTTGAAGAATTCTACATTACTCAAATCTGATTCTGACTATTTTAAATCATTTGACGCTGGAAATTCATAAGGTACGATATTACTGATAATTGAATCTATCAAAATCTTGATTAAATTGACTGACAAATGTTTTTAGAATTTAATCTTCAAAGCATGAAGTGTCTTGTTAAAGCTCAAAACATCTGACATTTTAGAAATATATTAAATTCCTGTAAGTTTAGTGTTATGTTATATATTTTAATTCGTCTTTAATTGTTGTTATATTTTACAAAGAAAGGGAGTATAATAAAAACTTGGTTTTTATGGGTTAGTTTTTTAACATTTCTAAACACCACTTTAGGTGACCCTCATAACCGCTATATCGACGGGAATAATGTTCCCAAGTCTTTTAATTCGCGTCGATAGTAAAGAGGCTTCGAAACACCGTATTCGGTTCAAGCAGGTTCAGTTTTCAAGTGGGACCGCCACAGTTATTTGGGATCCCGGTATCAGGATGATACAAGCCAATTTCTGTCAGCAACTAAGTCAAAGATACACGAGCGATGTATAATAATTATAATATAACCAGCAAATTGTGGGAAGCTTGCCGCTTGCAATGGCGGCCGCTGGGCTATCGATGGTTCCTTTAATCGGTCACAGTTTCCACGAAATATACTTTTCAATAATCAAAATAGAATGTAATATTATCAACAAGTTATAAAAAAGTTATTAAGTTATAAAACACATATTACACTGACATACTTATAAACATACAGCTGGCTTAAGTGAACACATCACACTATGTAACGTTCACCAATTAGCTCGCTTAAGCCAGCCGTAGGTTAGGTCGTAAGCCCTATGAACACCCAAAAAGTCTTCCATACCTACTCTCCCATATAAAACAGCTTCTTCTCTATGAGACATCTATAATTTATTTTGAGTAATGGTCTTCCCTTGGGAATAAAATCCAGTATTGAGTTCTTGAAAATTTTGAAAATACTCAAAATATTCTGAATTAAAAAAAGCATATAACGCTTAAGCCAGCCGTACTATAGGTCGTAAGCTCTATGAACACCCAAAAAGTCTTCCATACCTACTCTCCCATATAAGCTTCTTCTCTATGAGACATCTATAATATATTTTGATTAATGGTGTTCCCCTGGGAATAAAATCCAGTATTGCGTTCGTGAAAATTTTGAACATACTCTAAATATTCTGAATTAAAAAATAAGCATATAATTTATCGGACTGCGTTATTACCTGTGAATATTTCTGCCAAAATTACGGAATATATAATACGATGATATAATGCAATGGCGTAATAGGTTCTGTCTAAAATAGGTACACCTTACGCAACGTCGGACGCGCTGTGCAAAGTGGAGATGCGCGCTAAGCTGGCCGCTCAAACATTGCGGCAGGGCCCTGCGCTTTATCCTCTGAAGAGCCACAAATAAGGCCAGGGCCAACGATCATTACTTCCATCCGTCAACCGAGCGCCGCCGAACGATTATTTTGTACCGAGCGTTTTGCAAGCGAACCGAGCCAAGGTGCACGTTGTACGTCGGTCAACAATTAATTTATGATAACGAGTGGCGATAGGCAAACTGATTGAAATGTATAGAAGATTAAATGATATCACTAATCCATACTAGCGAGTTATTTCAATCAATGTTATAAAAGTCTCCCCCGAGGAATGCCCTTCTATCCATCAGGTCAGGAGATGGCCAATATTTGCTCCACCAGCGCGAGGCCTCGACTCCACTCCTACCGTCTCCCCAATACATTCCGTTCTCGAGAAGATTGCCAGGGTAGTACGTACCAAATGTCCAAGCTCCGCGATACGCTAGATAACAATACACGCAATTCATTACAGCGGCTTATTATGATATTGTAAAAAAATTGATAAGCGTTAAAATTAGCCGAGTGGATAGAGTTACTAATAAAGTTGTTGCGGGTTAAAACAGTAAAAAATCGAATATTTCAATATACCGGACATCTGACCAGGCCTCCAGTAATTGCATCTCACAATGAAGGGGAGGATTAAGGAAATCGAGGCCCGAGAAGATCACAGCTGAAGAACCTGAGGCAATGGTTCAGCCAGTCTTCTGTAGAGCTTTTCCAAGCCGCAGCAAACGAGCACGGTAACCGGCGTCCACTGAACGGAAGCGGTCCGAGAAGGCGTGTTATTGAAAAGGAGGAACGTTTCGAAGGAGGACTGGTTGGCTCATGCAGAAGCATCGCGAGATAGGGGAATATGGAAGCACCTTGTCGAGTCTTTGTGCCCGACGTACTGGGACAAAGGGATGAAGATGATGATGACTTCCAAACATTTGGAGACAACCCACTCGTGGAAGAAATCTGCCGCCTGCTCTTCGAGCCAAGTGTTGATAGTTTCGTGGACGGTCTGCATACGTTTTCCGCCAAAACATTTGTATAATTTTGGGAAAAGGTGAAAGTCCGATGGCGCCAGGTTCGGGCTGCATGTAGGATGGTCCGGCTGCTCTCAACCAAACTTCTGCAGCTCTTCTATCGTGTTTTCTTTCAATTCCTTAAAGTCTACGATAATTTACATGCGGCTAGACCGCCTATTCTACTATTCAGCGCTAATCGCTTTAACATTCTTGCTATTTATTGTCGTGAACATCATAAGTGTTTTAAATTAAATACACATTGAATGCAAACGTTTAAAAATAATTTGCACGCAATTTTCTGCCATGTTTAGAGCTTTTAAAAAACGAATCATCAATCATGTCCCGCAATCGGCGAGATTAATGACAGACAACGTCAAAAAATCCCGCCGAGAATTATGTCTGACGCACTAAAAAGTCGTAGCTGATGTGATGACAAGTTCCTGAGAACGTTTCAGTCCAAAGAGCCTGCTTACGTTGCTAACGTACGTAAAAGATTCTCACATCAACAATATGTATTTTTCGGTCGATGAAGAGAGGAGCTCCGACACCATAATGGTCGATAAATAATAATATAATACAATTCCTGGAGGTCAGAGGATAGTTAACAATTATAAAAAGCAAAATAACGTAATTGCATTGAAAATTAAAAACATATTTGCTCTGCGTAGTTGAAGTACTCACTTTGTCTGCTTTATTGTTTCATGAAGGTTGGCGGTCATTGTGGATTGCGGCGCTCCATGAATAGCCATCAATGGGTCGAGAGAATGAATAGGCAAACACGAGAATTTCAACAAACAAGTGTATCGGTAAACGATGTTCCATCAGCAACGCTAAAGTACTGTATTCTGTTGGAGACAAACAGATGAACATCCATTAGGATATTATCATATTCAACATGTTAGAAACGCCATAAATTGATACGAAATTCACTATTCAAAATCTTTGCTGTTAAGCCTTCGCAGTTGACATGGCTGACCACGGACAGTTGATAAAACATCCAAAATTGATAAAACAGGAATGAATGTAGCTGTCGCGTGTCTAGCCGCACGCAATTACGCCGTACTACCACAGTATACCCAGAACAGTAGTTTATCTCCGGCCTGTCGGCGAGTTATTAGCCTACTCTTGCATTGACGCTAGGGTTGTCACTTTATTTTTACTCCCTTTATTTTAACTCGTAGCGTCTGAGATTCCGACGCATAAGGTAGTCACGAAACCCGAAAATATCTGTAATTAGTATACCTAGTTTCTGCACTTAAATTGCAAGAACGCTGATTAACATCAACGTAGACTTTTAAAAACTCACAGTCTTTGTGATAATCAACACACCTTTTTAGTAAAGCACCACAAACATAAAAAAAAGCCTTTTTTTCAGGAAGCGCATTTTTTTCTAAAGCAGCGGCTGCGAGCGCGAATGGCACCGAAGGCACGGCCCTTACTGCCGCCGCCTTGTGCCCCCATATGTGTGCGTCACAATGCGTGCGTACACGGCGCCGAGCACGCACGCACACATTCTAATGGGTGGCGGCCAGTTTGTATGAAGACGTATTACTGTTCTTAGTATACTGTGGTACTACTGTACGCAGTTAACCGTGAGTATCATTTGCGCCCTGTATCCGCTCATTCCTGCCTCTGCTGCATACATCTTACACATACCACACACGCGGCACCCGCAATACGCGCCACATGCCGACATGAGAGGATGTCTCAGGACGGGTGGGAATCCTCTCCAAACATTTCACACATAATCCGCCAAAACAACAGTTATATCGTGTCGCGTGTGCAGAGAACTGTGAAAATAAAATATACCAACATAGGCTTCAAATTACAGGAATACAAGATTTCGTCGGGCTAGCTTCTCCGGCTGAATCTGCCTTGCTGCGTTTTATGAATGGAATAATCGTGTCAAGTGAAAACGTGTCTTAGAAAAATTAACTGGAAAAAATCTTACGATATAAACGAATAATAAAAAACAATGTTTTCGTAAGAAACGCAAATATTGATTAGGTATCGAAAGCAGGCCCGACATTTCTATAATATAATTTCATCAACGGCATAAAACAAGTATATTAAGTAATAAACAGAATAATTGAACCACGTAAACGCGTACGTAAATAAGACGCTAGCTAAAGCAATCATTTAAAAAGGCGAGCTACCGGAAAAAGCGAGTTTCGATAATGTAAGTACTCGTGTGTGATGAATTGCGCGTGATAAGTAGAAAGTAAAATCCACGAAAATGTCTGCATCGAGCGATAACTTCAAAACTTGATTGAAAACTTGCGAGCACTGATGGCTTACTGTTATCAATCAATGCTTAGATCTACTTGCGTTTGGCCTCTCGATCGCTTGAAAACTGGACGACGCGAACTAAATAGGCCATTTTTAATTAACCACAATAACTGGAACTATCACCCCGCTTGTCAATTCAGTGCCCCAGACGTCATTTCTCAATATTTTATTAACCATGTCTATCATAATCCCCGGTGATCGTTTAACAGCTCAATTTGCTCGAAACACAGCGGAAGAGCTACAAAAATTTGGATAGCAGCTAATGACTATCCATTTTCTTGAAAATAAGATAACTTTTGGGCGGAAAACGCACGCAGCCAATGACGGCGTTCGCGGAACTGTCAACAACTGCTTCGAGGAACAGGCGGCGGACTTCTTTGACTAGCGGATTGTCAAACTCGTCTTCCGGTCTCAAAAATGCCTGGACGGGGATTATGTAAAAAAGTACTTTTTTTTTTTTTTTTTCTTTTTATTAATTTTTTTTTTTTTTTTACATCTCAGACCCACGAAACATCACATTGATATTTGTCTGTAGGTGCATCAATACATATATATAAATAAATTGTATATACCAGAAATACATTCATATTAATTAATTACAATAGATCTTATAAACTCAAATACAAATCTACAATACTATACAACAATACAAGAAAAAATACAAATATTACCAAAATCAAAATAAGTCTCTTTTATTTAATAACATATTCATTAATTCTGTATTTTGCCCTTTTTTATTAATATCCATTTTGACACGACATGGGATTTTATTAAATATTTTTGGTATGACATATTTTAATGTTCTTTGTCCATATTTATTTATGACCTTCGGTATTCGTAGTCCTTCTTTAACCGTAAATCTGGTACTATGTTTATGAATCAATCTATGCTTATATGTCCCATCTTCATGATATCGTAAGGTATTTAAGGTATATTTTCGTTGTAATAGAATGTAGTGATTCACTGAATAAATTGTCGAGTTTAACGAAATGGTTCTTAGCATAAAAATGATGTGTTTTGCTTCAGTCTGTGGAGTGATCTTGCTGCCTGATGGACCAGGTACAGAATCGCTCTGCGGCGGTGCAAGCTTCCTACTCGTGAATTATTATTTATTTTTTTTACACTTCAACAGGCCAGGAGGCCCAATTACAGAAGCGAAATACATCACAAAACATCCAGGCTTGATTAAATCACATAGATATTAAATTGTGACCTCACCGAGAATCGAACCCGGAACCCTCGGTTTGGGAAGTCAGTGTCGTACCCACTGCGCTACGAGGGCCGCCTATTTATTAAATATATTTTATTGTACATAACATTTTTATTATAGTGTTGATAGAGATCATCTTTTTACAAGACACCGGGGTACGGCGATCTCTGACTTATTCCCAGAAATGCGCGGCTCAAATTATTTGAGAAAACAAATGGACAATAAGACAAATATTTTCCGATACGATTAGCGAAAGCGAAGAATAAGGAGGCGAAAACAAATAATAATTCGCTTGCGATTCAGCGGCGTTGCTCATTTTTAGAGGTTAAATAATTTGACGTTGACCCTGGACAGTCTCCGATTCATACGTGCGGACGTCCTTCAACTCTTGTGTCAGGTTTTCTGCCTCTCACCAATACAGGGGATGCCGTCTGTTGAGTTTCATATTTTGTTTCACCCTGCAAAGATCTACCGTTTGTACCAATGATAGGTATAATAAATACATCAATGGTTTGTACAGTATCTTTCTTCTTTATAACATTGTATTGTTATTAATTTACCTTTGCATTTTTCAGTAGGTATTTTTGCTTATTTAATTTCGTCCATAACTTCGTGTAACGTGCGTAATTTCGTTTGGTTTCACGGCTAAAACACCTAATTAAACGGCCGGAGTTTGGGCTTGAACCCCGGGCCACCAAACTGGAACCGGCCGCTTAACGCATGTTGCTAACGCCGTCTTTCCGTGGACCGCCAAAAAGGTACTATAAATATATACTAGGGCTTAGCAAAGACGCGAACCAATTTTCCGTCATTTTTTACGGGTTACAGCTAGTACATAAATATTTTTCGAGTATAAGAGGGTGCAACAAAATAAAAACTGACGCTACCACAGAATATAAAATATGTACAGAGATTAACTAAACTAGTTCTTCAAGAAAATGGGTAACAGCGGAAAAATGTCCCCCCTCAGATATGTCTAAGACACATTTATACCGCAGTTAAGGAATTTATTCTTGCATAATTAAATCCCCAACTTAACAGGATATATTTAAAAAAAATCGTTCCAAACCGAGTCTCTTAAATAAAAACGTCTTCTTGTAATAAAGCGCGACTTGTTTACTTAAGACATTATACTTTTTATAAGAGTACCTGCCTACATACATGGATTGAATTTTCATGATTGTTTCAAAATTTACAAGTTCATACATTTTTTAAACAAGGCGACCGTATTGGCACCGTTCTGCGTTGTATACCTTGCTTTGGAACATGACGCGGTGCCAAATTGTGGACAAGGAATTTACGTCAGTTCATGTCTATTTATTTTGGTGGGCTGTGGATGCTATCGACACGATGAAAATCGGCAGTTCATAATCATTTGAAAAAAAAACTACACGGAAGCCCATACACGGGCATACGACGTGTTTGAGGTTATAATTACATTTTCGAACCTACTTAGTAAACAAAATAGAGTTGTCATCCGGTTACGTCACGGCTGTGCGCATTTCACTCCAATATAATGCGAACAGCTCTCGTGCACCCAGGTAGTCAAATAATAAATTGGATGTGCGTACCTATATACGCGCGTTAGAAGCTATACTTCTTTGGCATACAATAAAAACACGTTCTGCATTGTATATCTTGCTTTGGAACATAGCTGTTCAGCAGAACACTCTGTCCAACTATGTTCCAGCTCAAGGTATAGGAACAACACAAACTAGAATTTTCATCAATGGCTAAAAAAATCTTGCTTGAACAAAAAAGAGAAAATAGCAAGCACATAATTGAGTCACCATAATAACACAATATGTTCAAAATTATATTATGAAAAATATATCAGCAAATAGAAAATAAACTAGCTGTAACCCCTCAAAAATGACGATACTTCTACATGCTGGTTCCTAAAGAATAAATATTTACTCATTTGAACATATGTTTTAATATATCACCTGCCGGCGATTGGGCGGAACATGAAATGGTTCGCGTCTCTGCCAAGTCCTATATGTACTGTATTTTTGACGGGTAATGCAGACTCAACGACGGCAACATCGCTATCGTTGCCGCCTTCGGTTTGCTGGCCCGGGTTTCAAGCCACATCTCCGGCCGTTACATTTGTTTTTTTTTTAAATTTGTTTCTCGTCACAATAATAGCGCCCGGAGCGTATGCAATTTTCATAACACCAAACTTTTTTATTGCCGGAAATTGTGTTGATTGCTGGAATCCAAAGGGCAAATACTAGATCTTTCAATAATGCTACTAAAAGAGAGTAAAAATATAATAATTCATCATTTAATTGTTATGTTAATTAATCTTTCGACTTTTAAAGTTCACAATAAATTATTTATAATCTCAGGGTAGATGTATTTATTGACTGAAGTGAGACAGACAGAACACAATATGCTTCTTCAAAACTTACAAAATTAAAACAAAAATTAATTTCAAACACTTTAAATTAAATATACACTCATCAAGGCTGGACATTCATGGCAAATGCATATTTCGGCGTTTTTTAAAAGAAAATGTGGGTTTTATTATTCATTTATATTAGAATGTATGTGCTAGACCGCAATTTTTTAGGGCGATAACTTAGATATAACCTTTTTTCTTATATAAAAGTAATAAACTAAAGATTATTTACAATAATTAAGAAAATATAAGCATTAATCGACAAGCCTGAATATTTATAAGTAGGTACACAGAATATGTTTTTTTTACACGTATAAAAGTTTTCAGAAAGAGATGATTTTAAATAATATATTGAATCTTCAACCACTATTTAAAAGTTAGTTTTTATGTTTAAAACACGTTATTACTATTTAAAAAATGTATAAAATATGTCAACAAAAATGACAGTAGGTAGTTTTAAAATTAGGAAGAATCCGTGTGCCGCGGAGAGGCCAGGACATGTTCCTGTAGCTGCTTATTTTTTAATGAAATATCACTATAAAACGTATCATTGGAAATTTTTACTATAATTTCTAGTAATATTATAATATTTATCAAAAGCAATAGATTTCTTCCACATAACAAGGTTTTTAATTAGTTTAATATGAATTTGATGTTTATGTTTATATTTGCATCCTTGAATGCGCGTCAATTTCTGCGTCATTTTCCGATTTGGTGACCTTGGAGATCTTACGGACTTGCTAGTGTGGATTTTGCATATAATTGTAAGTCAAATTAATTTTTAAAATAAAAAGCAATGGGAAAAAATTGTTTTTTTTAATTATTTTATACAATACATATTATTATAGTAATATTAACATGTTTCTTTTAATTCTAGACTGAAAATAATTAGAAGAATATTTTGACATTTCAGTCGAATGTCAAAATAATAGCCGACATCATTTTTAAATTAAAAAACAGTGATATATGAAAAATTATTATTTAATATTTTTTACTCCCTTTATATTAACTCGTGGCGTCTGCTTGCTTGCCGGCTTGCCGTCAACAAAAAATTTGGATCGTTTTTTGACCCTTTTCCCGTGATCCAATCGAGCTGAAACTTGGCAAGCAGACTCGTGGCGACGATCAAGAAGATCTATCAAATTTTCGTTAAAAAAATTAATAATTATAGTATAATTTCGGATTTTTAGAAATTTTATTGGTTTTTTCAAATTGGAATCATTAGAAAAGTTTGATTCGCAACGGCGCGGCGGCCCGATAACGTCGTGGAATATTTTCTAAATTTGAATTACTCCGTCGGTATAATAGGCACATCACTACGAATTTCGAAAAATTACAAAACAATTGGTTCACAGATGACAGCAAAATTGGGTTTTTTGGAAAAAAATCAAATAATAATTTATTTCTGCTTAGTTTTGAAGTATTCTACATTACTCAAATCTGATTCCGACTAAATCATTTGAAGCTGGAAATTCATAAGGTACGATATTGATGATAATTGAATCTATCAAAATCTTGACATCTCAAAACATCTGACATTTTAGAAATATATTAAATTTCTGTAAGTTTAGTGTTATGTTATATGTTTTAATTTGTCTTTAATTATTGCTATATTTTACAAAGAAAGGGAGTATAGTAAAAACTTGGTTTTTATGGGTTACTTTTCGCTTAAATTATATATATAAATTCGCTTTTTTTTAATTCTAGATACAAAACAGCTGCTTTCGGGTGTTTCTATATGTATGTTTTTAGTGTCAGCACTTTATATCGTTCTCTTTTTCTCACAACCTCCATCTCTCGTAATGAATGCGTAAATATAGCGCTAGTACAATGTTTATCCGATATTACGTTTTGTTGATGTCTCATTCTTGTCTTGAAAGAGCACAATCAAATGTCATAATATATGTCAAATTTGACAGTTGGAAAAGGAATGTACAGCCTTAATAATAAAACCATAAAATTCTTCTTTATGAGAAATTATTTATGCTCCATGACTAATGAAAAAAGAGTCTAAAGTTTTTTGCTTCGTCTTTTTATACTTATTGCATAAGATTTGTCTTTAACATTCAAATAAAGTGGCATATCCTTGTTTTGTGACACAGACAGGATGACACAGTGTCTTCTAATAATGCCAAGCACTGATGGTACAAAAGTGCTTCTTTAATAAATTTAACAGTCAAGCATCAAAAAGAGCCCTCTTCCGTAATTTACGGTTGCTGGTAATCTGCACCATTTCCAGCTTGCTGGCATTGTAACAGCCACATAATAATAAAATATATTATTACATTTTTATTATAAACTAGATCGCACGTAAATGTTTTCTAGCATAAACTCTCAAATTACTGATATGATCATTAGGTTCTTTCCAGATTTCACGTTCCTCCACTTTCCGTTTCCTCTAACTTCTAAAAATCAACCCAGAAAGTGAATGAGTAGTACAAACACATTACATTACACGTGCCATTAGTCTTGAGAAACTGACGTCACCCAACATTACAACTGACATAAATGTAGACATAGCTATAAACGCTAACAATAATCTGAGAAATAGCACCTACGTAATATTGTTAGCATAACAAATGCTAATAAAATTAAACCAATCACTTGATTCTGGGATATTGGATGGAGAATATACGAACTTTTGTGTGTATGAGTGCAACCGCAAATACATGAAATTATAAATACCAAGTGAGCCCTGGGAAGTCAGTAAAAATTACATAAGAGCCCAAGTTAGTAGAAGAAATGTTAAAACAAATTATTCATCTATATAATAAAGTAAAAAAAACATGCATTCAATCTAAAATCCATTCAATCTAAAATCCATTTATTTTTATTCTTATACATTATTATACCAAATAATATAAAAATATAGTAAAACAACAATTAACTTTCAAACTCAACATTGATTTTAGAAACCAATTACCAGTAAATAAATATGCCTTCACATAAAATAAATATAAAATGCCAAATATAATATCATCCAACCCAATCATATGTAAAAGAATTGTATAGCTATAAAAAAGTGATCATGCTAGCGTTCAAATTCCAATGTGTCAAGAGTGTCGGACATCACGTACAAACATTCTTACAACGTTACGATCAGTAAAAATATTAACAGTAAAACATGAAATTTTGATTCAAGTGTTCTTAATATGTGCCTACTACATATATGTTTTATCCATTATTTTATATCTTTTAAATTACCACTACACCTTTATTTTATTTGGACCTAATTTTACCATTCCGATGTTTTGTATTAATGTTTGAGTCATGAACGTTAAGTTTCAAATTAAGAATCTACCTTTGGGAAGTTCTAAAGAAATAAGATGAGTTAGACGTTTTTGCTACCAATTTAATTGAATTCAAAATTATTTTGAATGATCACTAAACTTTGTCCATAAAAAAAAAGTGTTTAAATATCAAGGAGTCGTTTGTAAAAAGTTTTTCCAATTATATTTTTTCTAATATCCGGCTTATTTTTATATGCCGGCTTTCATGGTCTCAGTATGAATTGTTTAATGTGATTTATGAAGTGTAATATATAATAATAATATCTCTGCATAACACTACAAACACCTACTGTAGCGTGTGTTATTGCTTAGTACTGTAATACCTTACCTTTATTGTTTGTAAAAGCCACAAAGGGCGTTAGATAAATAAATTAATAAAAAATATACATATTAAAACTCAGTCAATATAAGCAAGGATGACGGCCTAAGATTAAAATCATTACAATCTTTGTCAGTCAGAAATAAATACTGCACCATTCCGACTTGTTCTGACTCTGCACTGGAATAAGGCCATGTTTTCCTATATATATATATATATATATATAGGCAACTGTAATATGATATTTGGGGCTCCCCCGAGTATATTACGAAATGGGTAATTTCCTCACATGGTACACAGTTGTTTATTGACATAAATTTATTTAGTCAATACATTTAGAATGTCGAGACATTTCATTGCGAACTAGGCATTAATAAAAATGACATAATATAGATTGGTACCTTGTGGCTGCCAGAAAGGTCAAATTCAAGCAGGGAAGACCAAAGTATTAAAAAGAAACATAGGAAGTGCTCAGTTTGGATTTTTAAAACAGAAGCAGGTTGCAATTTTGCAACTGAATGCCATGGCAGAAAACTTTCAGAATCGCATGTTCGTACAATCATGCGAAATATAAAAAATCAGTTGAAATACCATTGACAGCTTCATAATTTTAAGGTTTGGGAAGGTATCGGGTTTTATTATTATTTACTGTCCTTAATTTGTGGAAAATCTTTCTTTAGTATGGAATTCAAGAAGATAGAAAGGTTTTCTGAAACATCCAGGAAAATAATTATATATTTTTTACTTTGGGAAAGTTGCAGAAGTGAAGGAGACAGCCTGGAGAAATTTGTGACAGAGGGCAAGAGGTTGATCTCCGATAAGACAGCTAAAGGATAAAGTTTGAGACAAGTCTGGAGATTCACTCCTCGTTGATCTAAACAAAGCCCAGGGATTGTGAGGAGTAAAGGAAAGCAGTTCAAAATTTTTGTTTTTTACGTAATGTCCGGAAACGTGTCTCTCACTTATAGTTATAGTGAAGAATTACTTGATAATATTAAAAATAACATGTTTAATCATTGCTTTATTTTTTTATCTGTAAAAAAAGAGATAAAAAAAATACAACAATAATAAAATCATTGTTTATAATTATTTCACTTGCAATTGCCACTTGGTTGACACGCCAGAATTTTATTCTGTGAGTACAACAGTGGTAAATATATTTACATGAGTGCATAAATTAACTTTTGATTTATTATACATACAGAATGATGAGTCGAAAATTTGAAAAAAAACAAATTTACATTCGCTGACAAAATTTGAATACTTTTGGTATTGGTGAAAATATTTGCCATCAGTATATTTAAACTTTTTAATCAAATAGATCGTACTTTATGCACTTGAGCGAAATACATTTTATAATGTAGAAAAAATTTAGTTCACAATACTGTACAGGTGAGACACCCGCCTGAGTCCTTAGTGAAAATTCCATACGGTTGAGGAGGTATTCCATATTCCACTTTTGATTTTTATCAAAATACATATTAGACTAATATGGGTAATATCTTATTTTATATCTGTCACAGATATATTATTATATTTACCAAAACAAATAAATCTAAAAAAAAATAACAAAAAAGAGCAAGAATCAGTGGGAGATTTTATTTGTAACAGATTAATAACAATCTATTATTTTTCTCTGATCCGTAAACTACCCCGTCTACTACTACTTCTCATCATTATTTATTTATCCAAACCATTTTGAATATAAAAACACATTATAGGAAAACAAAATACAATAATAAGTTGATCAGCTTATTTGATATATTAATTGTAATATTGAGGCAAAATGAGATAAAAAAACAATACAAAGTATATTTAATATTAATGCGTACTCGAGACCACTCTGTTATAATTTTCATTTATTATTCATTTAATATTCATTTAAAAACTTATAAACCTGGAACTTATTCCTAAAAATTGTATTTAGTGATTTGCCCTAGTCCGAATATAATTCTCAATTTATTTTATCTTTTATTATTAATTTATCGTAAAAAGTGTATTGTGTAATTATATCATATTCAAATGTTCACAAAATATTCATACATTGTACCTTAATGTCACTCTAGGACCATCAATTAGGGCCGTTAATGACCTGTTGACGGTTTGTTTGTTAAAAAATAAAAAAATGTTTAGATTGGACCTAAATAATTGTTGAGTTACTTACATTGCAATCTACACCGAACCGTGTCTAGAGGGTAGAAGGCAGCCATACCAACCACACTCCCCTGAAACACAAGTACATCCTAGTTAAAAAATTACAAAAATAGATAATTCTTACAATTGTATTCTCTGATATTGAAGTCTGTTTTGCCAGCAAGAAAAAACACCAAAGTAGTGTTTTTATCAAATCTGATGGAATCGCCGTTTTATATGTGGATTATATATTCAACCAAATATATCAAAATATTATTGTTATCTGTTTATTGACATTCATCCAGTATCCATTTCAAGAAGAGCAATTTAATGGAAAAAAACTCAACATCAACATATTTTCAAAACTTCTTGCTGACAAGTATTTGAATATCTGTCAGAAAAATTAATTTGACATTTATCCCGGACACAAGCCATTTGACCCTATTGGATGAATTATAAACGGATAATAATAAATATAATATATACAGCAGTCAATACAAGCCACAGCAGTAGCCAAGTATGTATCATTTAACTGAAATATTTTATCAGTATAACAGAAACAATAAAGTTAGAATATAAATTGATACCAGCTATGGCGCTGACATTTTAAACTCTGGAAACAGAGTTTGTTGACTGCGAAAAGTTTGAAAATGAATTAAGTTAAACTTTTCTACATCTAGCATTTGGTAAATTAAGAAACCTGACTACATTCAGTGGACACTACAACATTTCTAATAAAAAATATTATTTTTAAATTATTAAAATTAACATCTATATTTTATGTAGTAAAACATGTAATAATACACTTTTAAAAGATTTATTATAATTATTTTCGCAAATTTCATACATTTACTTTTTATTATTATCATTGACAGTTCAGAATAATTTTATGAAAATCATTTTTGTTAAATTTGAATTTAAGCGAACTCACCGTGGCCCCTGAGATAGCATGGACGAGGGTGTCATAACTTAGCAGCCCTCGATTATCAGTCATTGTGAAATAATTTAATCCCACTCAGGACAGTTCGGGTTTACCTAGAGAATAAATAAAAACGCGACTGAGCGCGCTGTTCCCGCACCACACGACACATGCGAGCGGACAATCTACATATAATGATAATGAGGAAAATGAAAATATCCACCGAGACCGAGCAAATCGATCTGACAGAAAGCAATCTTGAGAGGAGGGGGTGAAGATGTGTTTTATCTATGGTCAACGACTTCATAAACTTATCTATGGTTTATAAACGTCAAAATTATTGCTGTATAGTCCGTCTAACTTATCTGAAGAATGGCCAAATTTGGAACTAACGACGCCATCTTGGATTATCTACAGCTGACAGACCTTTGTTTACAGAGGGGTTCACGACTGTTTCGATAATTTTTTAAGAAAATTTTAGATTGTCACCATGCCAAAAACCATTAAAAGCGGTGTTCGGGAAATAATCTTGAAAATGCACACGTTTTTGAAGAAGAACAACGTCTAAAAGCCCCAAATATACCGTTTGATTTTGTTCATAGACTTATTGCCGCCACTTCAGGTTAGTGCTGCCATGCAGTTATAATGATTTTCCCATACTTAGTTTTTTATTTTACTATTATACAATTTCTTCAGGTATTTCTGAATCGGCAATTTACAAAATAGTTAAAGAAGGTAAAGTGGCCGTGGAAATGGGCATTAAAATATCTACACCCGGAAAAAAAAGAACAAGGATAAGTGGAAAAATTGAATTAGAAGCCGTAAGATGAGAAAAGTTTTAGAACATATTTTATTCGATAATTTTTTTACATAGAATTTTTATTATTTATACTTTTTATTACATAATTCATTAACGAGTTCATTTGTATAAACGTCTTTTTTCAAAAATAAACTTTTGTATTTATGCACATTAAAGACTGGTTGCATCAACTTACTTTATAGCAATAGTTCATTTAAAGCATAGATTTTTACGAGAGCGAGTTGTTTGATCGGTGGAAAATGCAAAATATCTATGCTTTGAACGAAAGATTACTATAAACCAAGTTGATACAACGGCCCTAAACCGATTGATATCCTTAGGTGTTACTGAGTTAAACATGGTGGTCATGATCATTAGGTATGAGACACCGAATAAAACCGGCGCCACACTGCGCGGATCTTCCGCCGCGTCTCTTCTGTCATGGAACATCGCTACATTTCTTTCCATACAATATGCGCTTATTAAACACACTACGCGGATGATCGGTCGGTCTATTTGCTTTGATTTGATTTGGCGCAAAGGAAGAAACGCGGCGGAAGTGTGGCGCCGGCCTAAAAGAATTATTATTGTTTGTTTTTTTTTCCTGAAAATTGTATTTTTCTTTGATTTTGAAAAAACGCCATTTTGTGACGTTGTGAATTTTACGAATGTATATTTTGATGAATTTATTTGTACGTTAGTTTACATTTTTTGTTTTTTATCGTGTCGTATACCTTCTTAATAACTTGTTTAAGAAAAAACGAATTTGCATAAAATTCCCTACAAATGAGATAATTTTTAGACTATGGGCAGTACTACAACGATTGGGACGCCCTCCTTTATTCTCCAGATAAGTTGGACGGACTATATTGAACTAATCTTAAGGCCCCAGTACACATTGAGCCATGCGTCATAGTGGGCCAGCGTCGCCCATCGCCCAACAGACATTCTCAAATTGGCACATGGCTCATAGCTGCCTGGCGAGGCACTTAAAGGCGGACATACACCCTCCGGTATACCGTAGAGGTACATCGTACTCATCGCTAGTGATGGGTCGGCTCTGTACTAACTACTACAATGTAGTATTATATTACATTGAGGTGTACACGTCACACCTTTTGAAGTGTAGTGCACACTACAAACTACACACATTTCAAAGTTATTGAAAGTAAATACTTCAAGTAGTACACTTCATTTTAAAGCGAACACAATAAAGTACAGAGCCGACCCATAACTAGCGATGAGTGCGATGTACCTCTACGGTATACCGGAGGGTGTATGGCCGCCTTAAGATGGACGTTATCGCAGCCGCGGCAATTAATTTGTTAAGTTATTACTTAAAACTAGAGAAATATTTAGAATTTTAATATATATTTTTACAAACATACTCTCTGATAGTATATCTATTGATTAAGGCAAAAGAAAAAAAAGAAATTTTGAGGCATATACCCCTTAAGTTGCGGCAAATACGTCTTTGCAACTTCAAAACATTTAATTTTAGATTTTCAATTGCGTTTAAAATTCTTAAGAACAATCTTAAATATCGCATTTATAGAAATGAAAAAAATTTAACGCATGCGCATTTTCTTTATAAATTCATTGGTAATAATAACTCTGTACACGAGTATAAAAATATTTTTTGTTAACTCGCCTATTGACAATTTTTATTTCTTTTCTATTTCTATATATAAATATAAATTCTATATATAAAATTTAAAAAACTAAATATACTCTATGTACTTATATTGTTTTAATTGAATTGATATTTATTGTTTAATTTTTTCTTCTATAATCTATTATATTAACTAATGTATTATAAAATTACTATTTCTAATTTACATTTCATTGAATTGTTTTATTTTCTCTTTTAATTCTACATTTTTATGTCTAACTTTATATTGTTCTTGTTTATATTTTTAAATAATTAATGTTTACATTTGTCTATAGTTTATTCATTTTGTACAAATTTTAAATTAAAAAGCTTTAAAGACGACTTTATGACGTGAAGTTCAGATCCACACGACCTGACCCTCTCATCACTACCAGCTAGTACAGTCGGAGAAGAATGGGACAAACCTTACTCCTTGATTTCAATCTCAGAGTCTTCTCAGTGATGTGCACGTTGAACTCTCGAGGCGCACCATGTGCCTCTCACATTAACAAGTTCCAATTTGCAACAGATTAACAAATATAGATTCATAAAAAAAAACATTTTGAGCAATCAACATAAAAATTTATTCAATCTAGTACTAAAAATTAGTTATGCCACAAAAGGCGACAACGGGCAATTCAAAGATATTGCTAAATTTGTTTAATTAATATCATTTTTTCTAATTTAAAAAATAAATTGATCGCTCCGCGACACTGTCGCTGACGGCCGCGTGATATAAGAGAGAAGGCAGTTTAAACCATATTTTTAAGACTCTACAGGCGGTGGCGCCAGCGCAAATGTCGCGAATTAGGCAATCATAAGGTTAAAATTTACATTTAAATTGCATCAGACACAATTAAAAACGTACAATAACGCATCGACATGATGCTCGAAATGCCCTTATCGATGTATAATAACTGATGCTGCATAAAACTCTACGTTGTGCCGCGACGTCTCGTTAGGCTGAACGGAGTGAAAGGTACTTAAAATGAGATTGAGATCAGAGAATACCAATTTCTTCTGTGTGCGAACTGCACCGTTCAGAAGACGCTCGCCACCTGCCTCACGCCATGATGTCTTCCTTCAGTTCAAGGTAAGACATCCAGTGGGTCGATGGATGCTCGTTCTTACGCCGCCATGTAGACCCTCGTGCCGGACCTCGTCTACAGAATAAAGACGATAAAGAAAGCGCACTCATGAAGTCATGAATTCTATGATTTTAACAGTCGCCACCTAGGGACCGTCACATACATATAGCTTGATTTATTTATTTGGGTCATTATTGGCCTTAATAGGTTTTGGGCCATTAAGGCCAATAATGACCAAAGTACCCAAATTTAGATTTTGACTTACCAGACCTTACTTGGTAATAAGCTTCCGATAAGAACGGACGTGCTCGCACTGATTTTGACGCGGGTTACCCGCAAAGAAATTAATACTAACATTTCTAACAACCATGAAAACAAATATATATATACAGGGTGTACCAAAAGTAGCATCAAAAACTTGGCCGGTAGATTCCTGACTATGTTATGAGTCTAAAATGTTCAAGCAACCATGACCTAATATCAATAGTTATGGAGATATGCAGTATCAAAATTTGCATTTTTTTCCAATATTTCTGACTTATTTTTTGCAAAAAGTTGAACTACCATTACATTAACTTATATCAATTATGAAAAATTCATTTGCTTCAATACAACTTAAATAAAATTATAAAAACCTCTAAAAAAACTTTTTTTCAATTTTTATAATGTTTTTATAATTTTATTTAAATTGTATCACCCATGGATGCGGATCGTATATATGATCGTGACCTTTTCGAAATATCGTAATCGTGGTTTCTAGCCCAAGTTTTGTCAGTTAATATTCTCGTCTTTGCCCATTTTCTGCTTCAGAATAAATAATCGTTTATACTGTCTTTGATATTTTTTGAATACCCACTCCAGTTCTACTCTCGTTTCAAAAATACGTTAAGGGTCCTGACTCCATTCTTAATTCTATTTTATGACTTTTATATCACACCTTGTCACTTGTCATCCTTTATCTCATATTAATTTATAGAGATCTTTATTATGGTATTGAAGTCTATTCTGTGCTGGATTTAGAACTTTGAACGTTCAATATGGCCATTCTCTCTTCGGTTCAGAAAAATATGAAAAATGTATCCTTGCCTGCAACTACATATATAACTATAATCTTCACCCTTAGGCAGCACTGAAGAATTTACTGCCCTCCTTCAGTAAATTTCTCTTAATGTGATTCAAAAAGTCTGTTTCGTCATTATCAATATGTTTAGCCATTGTTTAGCTTAAAAGGCCCTTCTAGTTGTAAACTATCACCAATAAATCTCTTATATCTGGAGCCTCCTCAAGTCCTTATATCTATTTTCTATTCTCAAGTCGAAGTCCGGAGAGAAATATATTTGATCTAAAATTAAAATATATCCTTTTTGGTACTTCTCTAGGGATTGACCTGATATTGTCTTTTATCTATACTAACCTTTGGCCTAACCATGTTATCTATGGGCCTAACCCATAGATAAGATAATATAATAGCCTAACCGCAAAGTTTCGTCGGTTCCGTCAAATGTCAAATTGACAGATTTGTCGTGAATGTAAATATTTTTAACGCGAAATTTGAGTTGTACGAAGTTAAATCAAGATGATGAAAGCAGCGGCATTTAACGTAGATGAAAATGCGTGCATACAAAATCTATTGAATCTTGTCTCTCACGGGAATGCTATCATTGCTGAAATATTACGATTGAAAGACAATATACCGCTAATATTTAGGTAAATTGTAGCTGCCTGTCGATCATAAAAAAATTAAATAAATCCGTTTCGCGTTTCGTCATTTTGAAACTGAAATGTTGAGAAACAAAGAGTTCAAATAATTCATTATGCAAAGACAGATTTTTTTACTTTCATATCTTCTGAACGATTTGATTTACATTTACATTCAACAAAACTACATCAAAAAATGGGTTTATTTAGTTCATAAAGATAATAAATAAATTAAAATGTATTGTAAATTAATACAAACTGCAGTACGATTAAAAATTGAGTATATATACTCAATTTTTAATCGTACTGCAATTTGTATTCTATCAGGAATTAATTTGTAGTCCAAGTGGTTTGTATACTTCCCTAACCGATTACGTTGGCTAAACTGTAAAATACAGTTTTCTATCAACTTTGAAATGTATATGTTGGGAGATCTCAATTCTACATTCCGTTTTCAGTTTCAGTGTCGATAAATCGGCATTTATTGGAAACATAATTATTAAATGCTTAATATGTACACATTCCTAAATAAATATAAGTATAATGTGTATGTAGAAAGCCACTACCTACCTCACTAGGTATATGTAAATGCCTGTTCTGAGGTAGGTAGATTTTGTTGTTCATTAATAGCTCTGATGATAATTAAACTAGATTAAAGTGTTATCAATTATATTTATAATCTCCCTAGATATAGTATTATTGCATTAATATACATTTTTAACCAATATGTAAATATCAATTATCAAAATCACGCCAAAGAAGTATTATTTCTACTGCACGTACATGAGTACACACTCCTCCATTTTTTCGTTGGAAAAAGTATTAGAGGGCAAAATCATTGATGCAGATCCCATAATTGATGGATCAATTAAATGAGAACTTGATAAATTAATGATGAAGCATCGAAGATTTAGAAAGTAAGAACAATTTTTTTTTTCATAGTTAATTTTTTTATATCAGTTAAGTTTAGCTAACGTTTATGTATCAAAACATAGTAAGAAAATGTTTTTTTTTGTGTTTCATTTCAATACAATTATCCAAAACACATGTATGGATGTAGTCTCGATATTCGCAGCCTTTTCTAGGAACGCACACCTCGGATTCCAAGGGATTACTGTACATTCAATAGAATTGTTAAGTCATATTATTTTTTACAGCTTACAAACCAAAGAAGAGCAAACAAAATATGGAGACGTGGTATTTGATTTTTATTATTTCAAAAATTCTGATGTTTTGGAAAAGAAAATTGCAAACAATCCGGTAATAACAATCAGCAACATAATATAGTAATTCTTTAATAAAAATAGCACTTAATGAAATTATGAATTCTTATTATTTGGCATTTTAGTCCCTGCAAGAACTAGATGATGAGTTTAAGGAGACTAATCTCCCAATCATAACTCGCTTCTACTTGGCCTTTGAAAACATTTACCAGTATGTGGCCGACTTGAACCTATTCCTTGAGCAGCTCTCTGATGGCGTGTTCATACAACAGAACTTAGACTCCATTCTTCAAGATAATGAAGGAAAACAGCTGCTGGTGAGTATGACAAGTATTATTTTGATTGTAAAAACAAAAGCTTGGATGCCAGTAGTTATTGATATGCTTGGTGACAGAGCAGGAGCATTAGAACTAAATATACAATGCCATTTCATTAAAAGCACATTTGGTAATTCTGGGGCGTACGGGCCGCTATTGGCCGGGATTGAGGTTCTTCGATTCCGGGAATTTCGGGACCGGAAAAACATTTGGGATCCCGGGATTATAATCCCTACAGGTGTGAGTCTTTCAGAAAATCAAAAGAATATTGTATGAAAAAATTATTATTATCTCATTTTGTGATGTGACAACATCAGTATGTGGCGCTCGATTAATTACTTTTATATATACAAGTGTGTCACGTGCACAGTTTCTCATTAAAATTAAGATGATTTATTTTATTTTTGCACTTTATCCTTACCATTTCTTTTAAATTACCTTTATCTTTACCATTTCTCGGTAAAGCTTTTTTATTTGACTATTAATCCCACAGTGCGAGAGTTTATATCTGTACGGAGTCATGTTACTGGTTTGCGAGACGTACGTGCCAGGACGCATAAGAGAACGGCTCCTTGTAGCATGGCACCGCACCACTGCCTCACATCTGCAGACGAACCTTGACAGAGTGTGCGAACTGTTAAGAGATACGGGATATAGCTGTTCAACAGGTGTCAGACGTCCCCAGCAATATCCTGAGGAACTCTTCATGTTTGTATTAATTTCATTTTATATGTATATGATATTTTAATAATAGACAAAATTAATGAATTTATTACCATAGCGAGTGATAACTGCGTTAATCTTTTAACCCTATAAGCTGGTAAACAGGCCAATTAATATACCAAAAACATATACCCCAAAGGCTGATTTAACGGTCTACCAGCATTACCCTATGGGCCTGTATAGCGGCACAAGGAAAGAATAGTAGGTTAATGATTTGTCTCATGTTATGACTAGCAAGTGTGCAGAGTGATTGAGTTATTTGACTGAAGTACTTGCTTGTCTGCTTATCTACGAACTTTACGCATTCAATTTTACATATTTATATTCCGATAAGGTTTATGGGTGCTTTACGTATGTCAGGTAACTTATTCTTGAAACATTGCACTTTACGTTTTTGTATAAAATATTTTATTTATTATTTATTTAGCCCTCACCGTGCCAAAGCGCAACGCTTTACCAAAACAAGAGATAAATCAACGAGTATTATATGTGAAAAAAATAAGCTTATTCCTGCTAAGACATTCGAACTTGTTCCTCTTCCAGAATCCTTTTTTTTTGTCAAATATCCTTTGAAAATTGTTCAGGAGCTCAGGGTCAGAGTGCCAGTAAGACATCGTCTTGCAAAGTGAGCAAATTTCACCATTTTTTCTCATGCGTTTTTCATCAGATTTTTGTTATAATTTATTTGTTAGGTTTCATACATTTTAAATACGGATATCTTATTAAAATAACATAAACTAAATTATTTAATCTTTTAATAAATAACCAAACCTACTATGTTTTAAAAACGAAGAAAATTGCCCACTTTGTGGACCATTTATGACTGAATGGCCTAGTGAGATGTCTTTTTTTTTCAATAATATTACAAATTAAACGATTATCCTAAATTAATTAAAATTATTGTCAAATCTGTCAGTTTGTTTACTTACAATTTATGTTTTAAAAAACACTGTTTTTAAAAAAAAATTGTGTGGTTGTTTTCAGCCCTTTTTATTAGGTTGACAACTTTTTTCTTCAATAATCGAAAGAATAGATATTATTATTTTAAAATAAAAATAAAAAAATGAAAATTTTTGTTGATGCTCCTATTTAATCAATACGCAAAGTATTTAAGACACAATACTAGTGCCTTGATTAAATATCAGTTATATGAAATTTTGAATAAGTTTTTTATTTTTTTTTTGTATAAATTTTAAAATAATAATATCTATTATTTTAATTTATTTAAGTAAAAAGTTGTCAAATATATAATAAATGATGAAAAAACCACACAACAAATAAAATATTTTTAGAAAACAGTATTTTTTAAAACTTAAATTGTAAATAAAGAAGCTGACAGATTTTGCCATAATTTTAGTAGGTTTAGGATAATTGTTTATTTTGTAATATTATTGAGAGAAAAAAAGGGCATTTCAGGAGGCCATTCAGTCATAAAAGACCCACAAAGTGGAGCAATTTTCTTAATTTTCAAAATATCATAGGTTTGGTTATTTATTGAATGATTAAATAATTTAGTTTGTGTCATTTTAATAAGATATTCGTATTTATAATATATGGAACCTAATGAATAAATTTTAAAATTATATATGTATTTCCATACAAAGATGTGATTAAAAGTGCAAGAGAAGATATGAGAAAAAATGGTGAAATTTGCTCACTTTGCAAGATGATCGCCTTAAGTAATAATCTTAGAGATCAGTCAGGTTAAGCAACAACAACAGGAGACCATTCGATCACCTTTGGAAACCAAACTGTTGTCCGAAATGGGTCATATGAGTTTCAATTCAACATTGTTCTATGAAGTATTTACTATGTATAGTTATGAGTGGCGAGAGATGAGAAAATTTGATCGAACAGACATTTTGTGACCAGTGAATATCATTATTATATATTTGATTCTGTGGTTATGAATGATGCTAGGTTAGATAAGTGACCGCTTACTCAATTATTAGTAAATATCCCCTTGTGATCCACTGATAGATTACAATTTAAAATCAAATTTTAATCACATTATAGTTAAAAATAACTACTTTTATTATTTAATCCGACCGGTTTCAGAGCTTCTGAAGAGTAAAATTATCAGCTCTTGGAAAGAAGTGGACTATTAGATTAACAGTGGAGTAAAAAACGTAAAATCAGGACTCAAAAACATGCACTAGGCTTTCAAATCAATATTAAACCTTTTTTACTATGGCAAAGGTTCCGGTAACCAAGGGTTCCGGGTTCGATTCCCGGTGAGAGCACAATTTTAATCTATTTGATTTACTCAAGCCTGGATATTTTGTGATGTATTTCGCTTCTGTGATTGGGCCTCCTGGCCCGTTGAAGCGTAAAAAAAAAAAGTAAGGCAAATTTTATTGACTTCAATTAATAAATGTTTAATTTACAGGCGTGTGTCCATTGATGAGTCCTTCATTGAGATCATTATTAATCGGTTGAGAAGCGAAGATATCTACAATCAAATTAGTATTTTCCCCTTGCCTGAACATCGCTCCACCGCACTTGCTACTCAAGCATCCATGCTGGTCGTTTGTCTGTTTTTTTCTCCCAATACTCTCATATCCGAATCAGCCAAAATGAGGGAAGTAGTTGACAAGTATTTTCCCGACAATTGGATTGTCTCCATCTACATGGGAATCACCTTAAATCTTGTAGAGGCGTGGGAGCCTTATAAAGCTGCCAAATCTGCATTGGCTAACACCTTGAATACCAAGAATATAAAGGATCTTTCTCAATTATATTCAGCTCAAATGAAAAAAATCGTACCACAGACAGCGAAATTATTACAGGAAGGCGTCCTCAAAGAGGACAAGTTGACAGATAATATTAATAAAATACTGAGTTTAGTGAGAGAATGCAATGTCACACTCCGTTGGCTGATGCTGCACACGAATCCCACGGTTATACAATACGACAATGTCAAGAAAAGTAAACAGATACGGGATCAAACAATTATGGAGTCAAAATATCAAGCTACGCATCTCTTCCAACTGCTCATCAATACATCTCTTTTGGAGCTTTGCATTAAGGACATGTTGAAGAGATTACTCAACAATAAGGAACTGAAGTGGGAAGAACAAAAAAAGGATGCAAAAGAAAGAGTTGTAGAGCTGGGAGAAGTTTTTTCAGGAGAAAAAGTATTGCCTCGGGTAGTGAAGAATGAAAATCTTCAAAAATGGTTCAATGCCATTGCTAAACAAATAGATTCCCTGAAGCACGATGATATGGCAGCATCTAGTAAAAAGATAATTCAACTTATACAAGCTTTAGAAGATGTGCAAGAGTTTCACCAGCTCGATGATATAATGCAAGTCAAACAGTGGCTCATGGAAGCTCGAGAAGGGTTGAGGAATATGGTACGTGGAGGAGGTCTGACCGAAGACAGTTTGGTCACTTTACAGGTCTGCGCAGACCTTAGTTATGGCTGGTGTGCAGCTCGATCTTTCACCACCCTAGGTCGCGACTCTTTAAAAAAAGACCCAGCCTTGGTTTCACACTTACGAGCGGTATTTCTTAAACTCGCGTCAGCTCTCGACATTCCCCTGCTCCGAATAAACCAGGCTACCAGCCCGGATCTGCTCTCGGTTTCGCAGTATTATAGTAACGAGCTTGTGGAATACGTCAGAGAAGTCTTACAAATTATTCCTGAAACTGTCTTCAGTTTATTAGAGAGGATAATTGAGTTGCAGACATCGGTTATAAAAGAATTACCTTCCAGAATTGATAAAGATCAGTTAAAAGAGTTTTCCCAGTTGGAAGAAAGAATGGAAGTTGCAAAATTGACACATTCTGTCTCCGTTTTTACTAGTGGTAAGTAGACTTTGAGCATGGTTAAATATCATATTTTTTCAATTTTAATACAATCAGTTTTAACTGAAGGGAATATTTTATACAGGTATACTTAAGATGCGTAGTACTCTAGTTGGCGTCATATGTATTGATCCCAAACAATTACTTGAGGATGGGATAAGGAGAGAAGTGTCTCGACTCGTCGGTGCTCGGCTAAATGCAGCGTTAATGGGAACTTCAAGCGGGGATCTCGCAACACGACTGCAGCAACTTGCGAAACACATGGACGGATACAGGAGATCATTTGAGTACATACAAGATTACATCAATATCCATGGACTTAAAATTTGGCAAGAAGAGGTGCCCTCTATTTAGTAATAAAAGTCCAAGTACGGAAGAATATTATAATTAGCAATAAATATTCCGATTGTTAATTATTTATTATTTCAGGTATCAAAGATAATAAATACTAGTGTAGAAGAAGAATGCAACAGACTTTTAAAGCTCAAGGCATCACAGATTACAAATCAAGTCAATATATCCAAACAAAGGAATATGTTTGGTTGTCTAATGCAAGATATTTATAACCTGGCTGATCCAAAGTAAGTTATATGTTATGTCCATTATTGATCTGACTGAAAGGCGATAAGTTAAGGTTTCCAAAATTTTGCTACAATTCACTCAATTTTAATTAATCGCACTCATTCATACACAAATAAAAAAATCATTATTATACATTGTTTTACTATTTAATTCCAGAAGCACAGTTTATATAGAACACAACAGCGCCTGGTTTGATTGCAAAACACACCAAGAAACAATGACAACATCTGTAATAGCGTCAATTCAGCGCGGGGTCGGTGTGGCTGGTCTACATGGAGTGGCTAAAGCTCTCGGCTGTCGCACATCATCACGCCTTCGTCACATCACTCAGCTTCTGCCCTCAATCTGCCAAGCCTGTCCCAAACCCGTATTCCCTCCTCCAAATTTTCTAGTTACAAATCCAGGAAAAGTTTACAATCAGTTGGTTGGAAAAGTAACCAAATTTATACCGCAAGTGCTGGACTGGCTACTGGAAATTGGAACAGCCCAGTTGCTGATGAAGCATATAGCATATCGATTGAACACTTTGTGCAAGTTTGATTCCTACCACTTGGAGACCTCACTGAATGCTGTTAATGAGTGAGAATTCATTTTATGAACTAACAAGAACTAACAAAACTCTACAGTAATACATTCATTGTAATAATTACAATAATTCATTTTACTAACAAAACTGTTCAGTAATACGTTCATTGTAATATATTTTACTCATAAAACTGCACAGTAATACACATTTGTTTGTTACACTAGTGAAAATGCAAGTTCCACAACTGAAAATAACATTATGTATCAGGAAACAAAAAAAAAACTTTAAATTTAACTTAGTGGAAGTTCATTATTGAAACAGTTTAATTTAAATATATCTACTGTTTGAGTAATAATATTTAAGCGCTTTAAATTTTTCGGAGTTCTTCAATTTTTCAGCTTCTTTCAGAGTTTTAATGTTGCTTCTGAGGATGACGGGTGTCCCCATTCAAAGCGCTTAGGCTTAAATTTTATGTGTTTAAATTAAATTGTTTTAAAAAAACTTTATTTATCAGTAGGATACGTATTTTTACTCCCTTTATATTAACTCGTGGTGTCTGCGTGCTTGCCGGCTTGCCGGATGAAAAAACTTTGGATCGATTTTTAACCCTTTTCCCGTGATCCAATCGAGCTGAAACTTGGCAAGTAGACTCGTGGCGATGATCAAGAAGAAGATCTATCAAATTATCGTTAAAAAAATTAATAATTATAGTATAATTTCGGATTTTTAGAAATTTTATTGGTTTTTTCAAATTGGAATCATTAGAAAAGTTTGATTACTAGCATAGCGGCCCGATAACGTCGCAGAATATTTTCTAAAATTGAATTACTCCGTCGGTATACATAATAGGTACTTCACTACGAATGTCGAAAATATAAATTGACTGACAAATGTTTTTAAAATTTAATCTTCAAAGCATAAAGTGTCTTATCAAAGCTCAAAACATCTGACATTTTAGAAATATATTAAATTACTGTAAGTTTAGTGTTATGTTATATGTTTTAATTCGTCTTTAATTGTTGTTATATTTTACAAAGAAAGGGAGTATAATAAAAACTTGGTTTTTATGGGTCACTTTTTTTAGATATTTTTTTTGTTTTAAGTGGAAGAGCTTATAATAAATCAACACGCTATGCAACCTGTGCATCCCCATGGCTTAAGAAGATCAAGCTAAACTCTCGAGAGTCTGAATTCTTCAGAGCAGAGTCCTCGGTCCCAATCCCGAACCTATTGCGTTCTCAACTGCGCTGACACTGGTGTCATCTGTGGGTTGACTTTGATTTTGCTGCCACCTGCCTATTTTTCTGAATACATGATTCAAAAGACTTGTTTAAAATATCAGTGTTGTTAAGGATATAATAATAATGAGCTTAAGAAATAAATATACAGGTGGTGCCAAAATCACTCGCAACTAACTTATGAAACAAGTTACATATATGTCGTTGGTTAATACTAGGTTGACTTCAACTATGGGATATAGTAATTTAAGAGTATTGTAACACAATTATTCAGAAGGTTCACTTGTTTCACATGCTTAGTGCTCGCATAAACTCCGAAACAAACAAATTACTTATTTTATTGAACTAGTATAAAACAGCTAGATGCTGTTATCATTTTTAAAAGTCGAAACAATTAGAAAGCTCATTTTCATTCAATTTCGTTTGTTTTCTTTTAGTCAGTAGGCATTTATCATGTGGTGTACGGAGTCAGCAACAATAAAAGGGAAGCATGAAAATTAAAAATAAACATCTGTTATACTGATGAGCACTCAAATTATGTACTATATGATGAATTGTGTTTTTAAAATAAAATTGCAGGGCTATATTGAATGATGTCAGAGCAAACTACACGGACCCTTCTAAACCCTATCCGCATAAAGAGTTGTTGTTTGAGTTGAATGAATTAATGGAAAGAGCGGGAATAAGCCAACCCTACATGAACATCTACATCAAAACTAACTACGATCATATCGCCTATCTTACCTTTGTGATTGTCATCTCCCTTCTACGAAAAATGACTTATTATGAAAACTTAGGTGAGACATTCATCCTGATTAATATCCGTATGTTATTATAGATTAAAATAAAAAATGAAAAATTATCTCCATTAACCCTTGGTATGCCGGAACGCAGATCCGCGCTTCTACACCTGCGTGCATTTTTTTACGTTTATCTATTATAATATTACGGAATAAAGTTCAAAATCCCTTCGCGTATATTCTTACTGAATGAATGAAGGTTCTCAACCAATTAGGACGATGTAAAAAAGATAAAATTTATTCTTAGAATGAATTAAAAGTAACCCATTTTTTCTATGATCGGTGCGAAAGGTTTGCGATGGTTTTTTAATGTTTATTAAAGTGTGGCTGATAAAGGTGTCTAAGTTGTTGTTTATTTTGTATTTTTATTACTTTGCAATAGTTTAAATTAAAGACTTTTTCAAAAATTACGTAAATCTTTGAATAAATTCACTTAAAAGTTCTTGTGTGTCCGTTGGTAGTGCTTGAGTCTTGTTTTTGGTTATTGTTATCTTTTTTTCACATTTCTTTCACACTTTATTTCACATTTATTGCGAATCATATATCGTATGAAAGCCTTTGTTTCGTAGATTATGATTTTGTAAAGTAATCTTTTCAATAAATCTTGGTTCACTCTAAATTTGTGTTCAAATTACCTTTCCTCATTGAGTGGATCCGCGCTCGCAATGATGTTCATTTTCAAATATGTTTTTTATTCAGTTTATTGATATTATATTACATTGTTTTCGAACCTTTGGCTGTAAAATCTATCGAAATATGAAGTACAACAAACAAAACCGAAATGTAAGTTCAGTATGTATTTTATTTTATAATCATTTTCCTTGGGTAAGCACTTTGTATGACAAGTCAAAAGAAATTGTTATAGTATAAAAATTTACAGTGGTAAAAATGTGATAAAACAAGTACTAATAAAAACCTTAGTTACGTATCTTTAAGAATTTTTTTTTTAATTAGTGGCGTCTAACTACGAATTTTAATAAAAATACAATCGTGTATTATTTAGCGCGGCAGACAACGGAAACATGCCACGTGGCGGCACACCAGGGGTTAATAGTCGGTTGCATCTACTTGGTTAATAGTAAGTAATCTTTTGTTTAAAGCTTGGATTTTTGCATTCTCCACCAATCAAACAACCCATTTTGTAAAAATTTATGCTTTAAACAAACTTATCACTATAAATCACCTTGATGCAACCGGCCCTAATCAGTTTTTCTCATTGTAGATGTTTCAGAAGACAGAAATTAAAATGAATAGTCAAAGATGAAATCAAATCTCTAAATTTCATTATCAACTCCTGTGTGCAGATTGGAGACTCACGTTTTGAGATGTGACAAAACTTCAAAATGCAGCATTGTGTACATATTTGAAATAAAAAAATTAATTTACAGCAACCGTGGATTGTTGGGGAAAATCTATATTTATCTTTTGAGATAAAAAACCGTAAACAAAGAATGAAAAATAAGGATTAAAAAACTAAGTTTAGAATTGTCTTGTGTCTGATACCATGGTTGCATCAATACCAAACAGGGAGAGGTATCGCTCGCACTCATTTGCTTTTAGGAGCAATAATTGGGAAATCATTTTTACTGTTCTAAAATTAGTGTTTTTTCAGGATGTCTTTCATCTCGTCGCCCCAGTGACCAGTTGGATGGGGCACCATTCATTATAGGTGTAGCCACGCTTCTGAGGCAGCACCATGGTGATTCCATCAAGCAATTTATTCTCCTCCTCTCGCAATACATCACATCTTTTGCCGACATGGGCTTAAGGTCAGAAATCAATTTATAAACATTTTGGGCTAAAGTTCCAATCAAGGCATTGATTTCTTGTTTTAAGAGATTTGGCAGTAACGGTTGGTGTGTGTATATGTATTAGTTTGTCCCTGTGCTAAAATAGACATGACTGACAGCTTGTCCATGCTCAAGTCTGTACTGTGCTTTAAGTGACTTTCGAGACCACTTTCATTTGTGTACCCGCAACATTTGAAACGGTGTCTTTTTAAGTATCAAACTATAAAAAAAAAAGTATTTATCGCTGAGATATTATATAGTGATGGTGCAAGTCCACAGGATTGGAACTGAATAAGCAAAAAGGCCAAAAAATTTTGATTTAGGCCGGAATACAGTCGATACTTAAATAATTTAAAGTTTAAGTACGCTTTAAAAGTGTTATTTTGTACTGAAAATTACGCTTCTAAAGCGTACTTTAACCTTTGCATTCCTCTTTATTCCGATCTTAGTCTCATTTGCGTTATCTTAGCAATATTATATATTAGGTCCTTACATATGAAATTGGCGTTTAGTATGGGAGGAACATAAAGCCGATTTTTTTTTATTATAATATATTTATTTAATCAAAGTATGTACCATTGCTATCTATGCACTTTTGCCATCTCATAGGTAGTTCATCGATCCCTTTACTAAAAAAACCATTCGGACGGGAATCGATAAAATCTTTGAAGGCGGTTTGGACTGCCCCATCGGAGTTGAATTTTTTCCTTTGCAAGAAGTTATCCAAATTTCGAAAAAAATGGTAATCTGTTGGGGCAAGGTCCGGAGAGTACGGTGGATGTCTTAGACATTCCAATTGAAGCTCCTCTAATTTGGTAGCCGTCTGTTGTGCAGTGTGTGGTCTAGCGTTATCATGAAGCAGCAGTGGCCTAGAGCGATTAACCAGCCTCGGTTGTTTAGCAGCTAGCTTTTCCATCATGGTTTGCAGTTGCTGACAATAGACATCTGCCGTAATCGTCTGGCCAGATTTAAGAAAGCTGTAGTGAACGACACCAGCACTAGTCCACCAAACGCTCACAAGTAACTTTTTGGAGTCAATTTTCGCTTGGGGCATGGTTTGGCTGGTTCGGCAGGGTTCAGCCATTGCGATGAGCGCTTCCGATTATCGTACAGGATCCACTTTTCATCACAGGTAATGATTCGATTTAAAATCCCTTCATTATTGTGCCGGTTGAGTAATGCAACGCAGCAGTCAACGCGCGTTTGTTGATTTGCTTCACTCAATTCGTGAGGTACCCACCTTTCAAGCTTTTTCACCTTACCAATTGCTTCAAGTGGATTAAAACAGTTTTATCACTAACACCGCAGCCTGCAGCTAACTCGGATGTGGTTTGCGATGGATCCGCTTCCACAATAGCCTTCAATTCTTCATTATCAACTTTGGTCTCCGGCCGTCCACGGGGCTTGTTCTGCAGGTCGAAATTTCCAGAACGAAAACGTTGGAACCAAAAACGCACTGTGTTTTCTTTTGCGGCACCGTCGCCATACACATCATTAATCCTTCGAGCCGTTTCTGCAGCACTGGTGCCACGATACTCGTACTCGTAAATAACGCGATATTTCAAGTTTTTCATTTTGTAAACTGAGTGACGCAAAGAAAAGCAATTGAGGAAAAAACAAATGAATTATAATTTTCAAAACACAAATACATGAGTAAATAGCTGTATAAATTTGGATTTGGAATTCTTAACCAAAGAGAAGATATTTGAGATCAAATTTGCCAGTACGGCAAAACGCCAATTTCATATGTAAGGACCTAATATATAAAATTGTACACTTTGATGTGATGATATTTTGCAAATGTCTTTATATTTCTTATGAAAACTCTAAAACGTGTACATACATAAATATTTTGTATTAAGTTACAAATAACAATGTTGTTATCCTGAAAATAGGAGAAATCACAAACACAACTTCCCAAAATTCTCATTATATTCCTAATATTATAATATATATATACGTTCATGTTCGCACTAATAAAACAAAATAACCCTCGTAACTGAAATTGCAATTATTTTTTCAGCCTTAAAACTCCAGAATTGTCAGTGGAAGCTTCAGTAGCCTTGAGATTTTTGGAACTGTTCTGCAGGACAACTAGCACTCCACAGAGTTTCATTGAAACCGTCATTCCTGTTAATATTCTCACCCAACACCAGTTCATGGCTACCAAAACCATATGAAGGATATAGTTAAGCATTTTACGTGTCATCAGGAATGTATGCATGTGTTGAGATTCAATTTTCAATTGTTGGCTGTGATGACTCCAGCAAAATGTTGAGAATCGAATCTCAATACATCCATGCTGCTCGCATAAAATATTCAGTGTTTCAATACTTACATATGTCAAACAACCGCAATATAAACCTTAAGTCTTTAATGCTCAATATTTCATATCTGCCGTGGATGATTTTCCAAATACCATTCTGGAGATTTATATGTATTAGGCTAAAAAAAGATTCTCGATCTGGACTAAGATGGATGATACTTTGCAGTCCATGTTGAGTCCATAATTGGAGGAGATTGCAAAAGAGTTCCGCATCCATTCCTCAACTGTAATACATACCAAATATTTTTTAATCAACTTCAAAATTTCCCAAAATACAACAGGATTGTAAATAAAAATACTTTTTATTATAAATTTGTATTTTATTCAAAAATGATAACAAACTAAACCCAATTTAGTCTTAAAATAGTACGCTAAGGTTGTCGGTGCAACAAAAACACCATAATTTGTTACAACAATATACTTTTTCAACAAAACAATGAATACATTTTTGGTATTAAAAAGCCAAATGAAATATCAGATTATTTTCATGAATTCAGAACTCCATTGTATGATGTAATTTGTTTTTTTATCTGTATAGTGCGCTTACCTTCATATTACTGAATTTTAAAAATTTACACATGAGATAATGAAGTTAAATTAGACATTAAACATAGAAAAAAACTTTCAACCAAACATAAATATATCTTACATAACCCAATACTGTTCGCTACGTTCGCCTGTTGATTGGTAAAGAACAAATGGAATTCATGGCCCACACATAGTTACACACACAAAAATATTGTATTTATGTGAGGCAGAGTAATAATAAGATGGAGCAACAGATTCAAACAAAACATATACTTTTCCAAGATCCTGCCAGGGCCAACAGTCGTATCTATTTTTCAAATGTTTGAAAATATCAAATGGCAACCAAAGTTATAACAGTTGTAGATAACATCAAGACAGATCTATAGAGAGCATACACAGAATACAAGTCACATCAATATTCTTACATTTGGTTGTTTCCTGGAATGAGACTCGAACCTCTGTTGACTATTTCGCTAGACTAACAAGCTACTTACTAGCCATGTCAAGGGCAGGATTGTGCTTTATAGTGAGTCATGGACACGATGCCACTAAACAAGAACAGTTAAAGTCTGCAGAGACATGTCTCTGCAGACTTTAACTGTTCTTGTTTAAGTCTGCAGAGTAAGTTAAGAGTTAAGTTCTTGTTTAACTCTGTACAATGTACAGAGTTATATCAAATCAAAATATTATTCTTTTTCAAATTACGCCTTGGTATCAACTTCGTTTATAGTAATCATTCGTTCCAAGCATAGCGTCGGGGATAGTGCAAATATGCCTAACTAGCATTGGATCTGACAAATGTAGCTTGAGATTGAGAGATTGTAATTTGAGATTTCGCAGTAGTGCACGTAAGATTCTGGATTAGGAGCCACCTTTTTAACGCCTGAATCAATACTCTCTGTGAAAAAGACTAGTAGCCATTGAAATAAGAAAATTATAACGTTTTAACCTTCTCCTGTAAAACTGGGTCTAGTGTAGATACGCGCTATTTACCTACGGCGTATATGCAGATTTTCACTATCCCCGACGATAGATTTTTGTATTTACCACCAATCAATCAACCCCAGTTTAGAGCACAGATTTAAAAAATATTAAAATTGTAATTATTGAACGTTTGGTCCAACGGAAAGTATCAATTTTCAGTTTTAAGTTATTTATTAATTATAATTAACATAAATAGGCGGTTTAAACTAGAATTTATCTGTAACCTTGCCCTACCAGTTTCAAGATTTCCAAGGTTAGATGTCATTTTTCAACCTCGCCCATTGAGGGGTGTGATCAGTGATTTGCTTTTGAAACACGGTGAAAGAGTTGCAGAAGTTCGAGTGGGAAGTACTGGACCTGGATTTATCCTAAATTTTCCCAAGGAAATTTTCAGGAGGACGGCTCCCACAAAACTGTCAACAATTAGTTCAAAGGATCGGTGGCAGACTTCATCAACGAAAGGATTGTCACATTGGATTCCCAGTCTTAAGAACTGCTTGGTGACAATGGAGATCATATTGAAGTTTAAGAAATATTTTTATTGTAAATAGGAAGTTTTTGAGTTACAATCAATTGTTGTGAGTTTACAACAAAACTTCTCTGGTGACAGCGTTAAGGTCTGCGGGATGCCGGAAAAGATGGAGAAGATTAGTCAAGAGGGCGGGAGATCATGAAGAAAACAATCCTCAATCATTAGGGACCAATTTGGATTACAACAAGCAAACGGTCCTTACTTTAAAAAGTGCCCTCGTATATGCTGAACTCAAATATACTGCACGTGATATCAAAATCTTTAATGTTTATTTTAAGTAAAATTTTAAAAACTAACCTCAAAATATACCGTCCACAGTCTTTGACAACGCATTATGTTAAGGTAACAACAGAATACTTAGTCCTGAAGTTGAAATCGACATTTTAGATTGTGTATGGTGGTAGCTCTTACATGTGTCTGTTGCGCTCTCCATCTCGTTATTACTCATTGTCAAATAGTATTAAAAATATTTAATATTTATGGTTTTTAATAAAGATGTATTTTATTAGAATACAGCAATATATTTTACATTGATCAATAATATTGGTTAGCTATAATCAGCAAAAATAGCATGCAACTCTTTTACTGAATCAGTAAATGTTAACATAAAAATTTATTAATAAATATATAAACTCATTGTAAAAAAACTAAATTAATTTTGGAGAATATTTTGATATTGCAAGCTTTAAAGTAGTGTTGCCATCTAAGATCGATTGGTCCCACATACCATTTAATTTGGACCTACAAGATATTCTACTAAATCAAATCAACTATTACTTTTGCGGGTTTTAACAAATAAAATGTAATATTTGTCCATCTGGTGCTCCAAATGTGCTCACCATGAATTATTAACTATCCTGCGCAAATCCAAGCACATTGGCTCACCATCCTAGTTTTTAAAGATAAATTTAGCATCCGACTCAGTCAATTTTGAATATTTTTTTAGACGCTTGAGAAAACATTATTCAAAACAATTGGATACGCTTACAATATTTTTCTTATTCGACTCTTTAACCTTAATTTCGAAGAAAACATTAAAATATACACAAAATAACGACAAATAGAAACTAAATATGTATAAGATTTACATAATTTTGAGGAAACTATCTCTTAAAATTACACAATATAGTAAGAGTAATCTATTTTAGTATAATTTTGTATAAAATATGTATTTTCTTCACACTTTTGTCAATAACTCATAAAATAAAACTTTAATTATTGAACTAACCAAATACACAGGGTTTTTTGGAAAAGATAAATAACTTCGCAGGACTACTTTCCTGCCTTGATTATGAGTTGAAAATGTTCAAGCAGCCATGACCATTAATTTCTATAGTTATGGAGTTATGCAATATCAAATATTTCTTTTTTTTTTTCAATGTATCTGACTTATTTTTTACAAAATATTGAACTACCATTACAATAACTTATATCAATTACAAAAAATTATTTGTTTCAATATAAGTTAAATAAAATGATAAAAACTCTCCAAAAATTCTAATTGGAAAGTTTTAAATATTTTATTTGACTTGTAATAAAGGGAATGAATTTTTCATATTCAATATAAGTTACTGTAATGATAGTCTTTAACGTTTTACAAAAATTAAACCACAAATATTGAAAAAAAAAATGCAAACTTAGTCGCAAATGTCGTATGTCGCAAAACTCATAATTAAAGCAGGAATATAGTCCTGCGAGGTCATTAATGTTTTCCAAATAACCGTGTATATTTAAAAAAATAAAAATGTATTACAGCATAATAAAATTTTGAAATGAAGTTATCAAAGTTGTATAAATATATTTTTAAAATTTGCACCAGTTATACTGCACTATAAACAGAGATTAAGTAAAATATGTATGTATTTTTCAATTGGTTGAGCAACTTTTTAGATGGACATTTTAACAAATTAATTATATTATTTGTTTTAATCTACTTATATATTTATTAATAAATATATGAGTAGATTAAAACAAATAATATATATATATTTTTTTAAATATGTATGTTCATTTAAAAACTTGCACCAAAAAACTTCATATATGTAAATATTTAATTTGTCTCTGACAACACAAGACATTGACTAAGAACATTCCAATGGGGATAACATTTCTACACATTTATTTATCATTCAAGTTGATTATATTAATTATACAGACGAAGCTCTGAAGGTGGCCAAAACTTATATTACAAATATATATATTTTTTTAAATATAATTTTGTTTGCATAATTCATGATTTTAATTTTCCTTTATCAGTGAGGTAGTTAATGATAAAAATATAAAGAAAAAAACAATGTTATTTTGAATAGGAGTGTACTCGTAGGAGAGACATCTGTATAATTAATTGCCCATAATAGGTTATAAGTAAAATAAAAAGAAGTGTCGTTTTTTTATAATGAAAAAAAAAATATTTACATAAAAATAAATTTCGTATTAACTCTCGATTTTGCTAAATTTAACGTAGACTTATTAAATCAGTTTGCAAAACCCATAGCTAAACAGGCTTTTAATCAATTTTCTTTTTGCTTTACCTGATGTATAATGGGAAATCACACATATATTTAATTCACCACTGTACCAAATAACATGAACTGCAAATTGTAGAAAAAAATTGAGAGAAGTTTAGCCGTCTTTTTTTTTATTTAAAAGTTATTTCAAGATATGTAATTACTATGGAACATGCATCACAATAAATATTTACGTACATACATAGGTATATGTATATATTTTTGAATCTGAAGTAAAAACTGATGGAATATTATTTTGACATAGAAGTGCAGATTCCCATGTTATGGAAATTTTTATGAGAATATTATACATCAGTATAAATATTTAAAAATAGAAACACAACATTATCAAAGTTCGATACTGAACAAAAATAATCTTAAACAAATATTGATATTTTTGATGTTTATAGCATTAACTTTGTGGTTGGACATAATTATTAATTTTAATTAAACAACTTTGTATTAACTAACTTAACTTAAGTGGTTAATACAAAGTTGTTTAATTCAAGTCAATAAATATTGAGGATGATTTACTGGAGAAGGTGTTGCCAATAGTTTTGCAAAGAATTAAAAAAACACAATTCTCCAAATCAGATAAACACTGAGATAAAATCTATAGCATTTTGGGGCAGTCAGTTTCACAAGTAGAATACATTTAGCCTAAAAATGTTAAATCAATACACATAATTACGAAGTTTAACTGTATTTGTTTTTAAAAACAGTGTGAAACTTTATTGCCCGTTTCACAAAAAACAAATCTTTTTAAAAATGTAAACATAAAAAATGATATCCTTTTTTAAAGATATCCACAATGATTTGCGATTAAATTATATTTGAAATTGTGTCGGCTGTGTTTACTGTTGCCCGGAAAAGCTTTAGCTCGGTGGATTCTGAATCTTCAGCCACATTGTTGTCCTTTTTCCAGGGCCCAGATTTCTAACAGGAACTTAACTCGCTACTTGTTAAATGGGTACACTTCTGAGAGCAGTCCACGTGTATCTAATTAAAATATGTATTTTATATTTACTATTTCTCAATGCTGATTTAATAAACTATTAATATAAAGGTGGTTAAATTTCTCTCCCACACTGTTCAATTCATTCAATTCCATACGTAATGTTATTTGATTTATATTGTCGGTGGTGTAATTTAAAAATCCATACAACATGTTAATAACTAAACTTAAATTGTTAACATAATTTCATTAGACGTTTGAAACAAAAAAGCATGGTCCTTAACTCTTGTATAAGGATTTTAATATTATTTCAATTCAATGTTTGTGACACAAAACTCAATTCTCCACAATTATTTTAAAACGACAGTGTACAACATGACACTTCATCTCCGGTACATTAAAACTGCCTTCATTTCAAATCCAAGCCAATAAAAATATTACATATTCACATATACATCATTTTCACATTATGAAAAAGTATTCCGTACGTATTTACTGTATTCATTGTAAGTTCATCAATTCTACAATTCTACAGAGGTTTGCCTTTTCCTTATGTATACAGTATCGATCAATGGACCTCCCACATAATACACACGTTCATCAATACGTTTTAAGTCGCATAATTTGAACAATTTATAAAAAAGTGAGGTGCCCAACATAACTTGGCGTGCGGCAAGATTGGAACTAAAACCTGCCCCGCCCGCACCCGGTGGTAACCCCTCGCCCTGTCATTTAGTACAATTTTGTATTTGCTCGGGAGCTGTGACATCTTGATTACCAATATACACTGAATTATTATGTCCAAAACAGTCCGGGGCAGTACAAGAACAATTGCCAATGAAATATTAAAGTTTTGCGAAGCTGAAACAGCAAATAATGGACCGATATAATGGACCGTCTGACAGTTTGACAGATAGAGCGACGCCGCGGAGCGCGCTGTTACCCGACCAAATTTATATTGAAGGCTCTGACACAGGTCACTGGACATTCAGTACATTATGTATAGTGTAATAAATTTACAACCTGGCAACTTCTGTTTCGTGACAGGGGCGCCCTCCCTCGCACGCCAAGTTATAGTGGTGGCACTCTATGCACATTAATCTGTACATATTATGTCGCGATCCCTAAAATGAGGAACCCCACTCATATTTTCTTCAGTTGGCTGCCATAATATGGGCGGATAATTTTAGTTTGCGCTAATTTCTCATAGTTGACCGCGTTTAAAATTGTTTTTCATTTTTTTAAATTCTGTTTTGGTTTGTGTTTGTGTTGTTAAAATGTTTAATTTTCTTTACTTATTATTTCACGTATTTTTGGATAATTGTATTTCTAATAACTGTGCGGTGTGTTGATCTGAGTTAGAATTTTTTTTTGTACCTACCTTGAATTTGGAATCAACGGGGCTCCACATAATTCAAAATGTTTTTTTGGGTCCCTTGAATTTCAAATGAAGGAGGTTCTACCTTGATTAGGCCTTGCGAAGGATGCACTCGGTGTGATGTAATCTTTTTTGTATATCAAATGTCTTGGACTTTACCTCGGCATTTGTGTGACAACACCTAACGCTGGCCTTGCTTCAGCCTATATGAAAATCTGACATTTCTCAGACAATTTTTTGATCCGATGATACCGTATCTGTACTGCAAATATATTGATTCAGGAATTGCAGAAAGATGCTTATATTTTTTCAGAACACTTGAGAAATCTACCAATTATGAGAAAGAAAAATGTGTATAGCAATTATATTTCTAAATTATAAGTAATATTTTGTTATTAGCCCAGAAGACAATATTTCCTCGTAACAATGTGTGTAAGAGAGCAATGTTCGAGCTTGTTGTCCAAAAAAGCATCCTGTTGTACACTGGAAGATCAAAGTAACGACGATGCTGATCTAGGTAACCATTCATTTACTTTGTATGTCACCTTTTGCTGTGTGTTGTGCATCAGGCACGAGAATCCGCTCAGCCGCTACGTAAGCCTGCGGCCACTTGGTGTGATCGCTGTGTCAGAGGTGCGCGTGCGTTTCGCGAATGGCATCCTGCCCCTCGGGTGTGCACCACAAATCCACTAGTTGACGCGACTCGTGACGTAAGGCAGCGGTGACAGACGCAACTTCACCACGACGAAGTACACTTTTTATCACGGCAAAGCTCTGAAAGGAAAATGATATTTGTGTATTATTTGTGTTTAAACAAATGCTACAAGTACAAATCTGCAAATTCATAAACAGGATCAAAATATGAAAAATATTTTATATTTACAAATTTTCTAAAACAATGTTGCAATTTGTTATTTACCAATTAAAATATAGCATTAGAATTATATCCTAAATATTAAAAAAAAATTGCAACGCAGTTCTCATTTTTCAAAAGACTGCCTTTGGCTTTGAAACTTGTTGCAAATTTCAACGGCTCCTACGTATAATATCGTAACCCACAAATCGTAAATTTTGAGTTTTTTGTGTATACATATGTGTATTTAATTCCAAGAAAGAAAAAAAAATATTTTTCAATAAATAAGGTTTTTTTTTTATAACTTTTTTTTTCTTTCTTGGAATTAAAGATATAATTAAATACCTATGAAATACACAGTAAACTCAAAATCATTGATTTGTGGGTTACGATATTCTACGTAGGAGCCGTCGATTTGTAATGTTGTATAACCGACAAACAATATTAAATATTTAAATACATCTAACTGATATTATAATAATATTTTTAGGTTTTCACGGCTACTCAGAATCTTCTGGGGTATTATGCTGTGTTATTACGACCTTTCTGGCATCCCTGTGACAAAAATCCAGTTGTGTTCTGAAAAATTTGGACACATTCAAAATATTCTAAATAATTTATTATGGATTGATTATTTGGAATGGTATCATACACAAACACATGCATTTATAATCCCATAACAGTATTATGATCAAGTAGGTATCTGATGTCTCATACCAAATGTAAGAAAACTAACCTCTTTTCCATTAAAAGTAACTAAAATAAGAAAATGAAGTAATCAAAAGTATTATTATTATTAGGTACTTGGGGAGGATGCTGTGCGAGGTCGACTGCGATAGACCTGACCTCCTCCAGGAACCTGTCGGGCCACAGGGTGCGGGCCACCAGCCCTCTCTGCAGGGCCTCGGAGGCCGTCAGCTTCCGCCCGCACATAGCTAGCTCTCGCGCCTGAAAAATCAATTAAATTAACATTGTTAGTTCTAGTTCAGAATGTGTGATAACAAATAAAGATCAGATATTATTCCTAGATGAACAGAAATTGTAAGCAGATAGTTTCACATTTTAAAAATTGAAGAACAATCTAACCAATTTGAAGATAAATAGCACAAGAAAAATATATCCTTTGTTACGCTCTTGGTCGAGCAGTTATGGTCATTACGACAAAAATACACCTCATGTGAAACTGTAAAACACGATAATTCATAATTCAACATACCTAATTTAAAAATTTTAAAACACACAAGTCCCAAAATATCCCCTTGCGCCATAAAAATTCGCCCGAGTTCTTTCCAGGTGGGTTCTTGAGCCTGGAAAATGCTTAGCTCTTTGCGAAATTTAGACGAGCTAAGCGCTTTTGAAAAAGTCACATCGTCTAACCGATATCTTGTGTTCTCTGCTATTGCTAACTAACCAACATGCCGTTTCCCCGCAGAACACCATATATCTTGGCACACCACTTTTGCTTCGGCTACATTCATACATCTTCTCATGCATGCTCTGCGGTTTTTGAGGCTTTTAACAGGGCCATGCTCCAATATTTCGTTCCTTTAGAGGTAAAACTCGCTAAGTGACATTTACTGTAACGAGGCTAAAAAGAATTACGCACTCCTTTCAAGTGACAGTTTTTTGAAGTTGTCACAACACTATCGAAAAATCTAAAACTGCCTAGGCTTTCTGGAGGCATCTAAAACATTCAAGAAACATCTATAAAAGCCTGGAAACAACGGGAAATTTCTCCTAAGCACTGGGAACTACTAGAAGGTTGTTGTTGTTGTTGAGTCTTGTTGACAGTGAAACCAAAGCGAAGGCAGCTGCTGGCTGCAGAGGCGAAGGTGGCCAACCATGTGATAACTCAGGCGAATAATATAGAAAAGAAATAAACCGAAGCGAATAATATGTGTGAAAACTGGATGGAATGTTTTAGTGAATATTGACAAAAGTGTTAAAGCGATAAAAAAGGGTATATTTACAACTGATAAATTAAAAATGTTCTTAGGTTTTCACTGCCACTCAAAATCTTCTGGTTTGTGTCTTCTGGGGTATTATGCCATGTTATTATGACCTTTCTGGCTGACGTTTCGGATCCCATTGCAGGGTCCATCGTCAGGAATTTGCATGTAGATGTAAAATAACAAGAATTTTGAATGAAGAAAATAAGAAATTTGCATGTAGATGTAAAATAATAAGAATTCTTTTTGACCTGCACCTAAGCCTGAGCGGTACATTGAAGTACGAAGATTGGACGAAAGTGAACAAAATGACGTCAATGCAAGCATGGCGAAACAAACAATTGGTGGAGACCCGGCAAAAACGGAAATTTGAATCACTTAATCGTCACAAAAAACGCTCAACGAAGGAACTGGACTCTACAAAAGTGGTGAAGAATTTATCCGGCCATTCATTGAACGAGGCCGCGATATCAGTTTAGGCCAAAGGTCTGAATTTCGCCATAGCACCAAAAAACATTCCAGTTGATGACATAATTTGCGGCGTAGAAGCGGCACTGCGCAAGATTCCAGTGGTCATCGGAGAAGAAATTAGACAGGATACAAGCGCTGTATTAAGAAAGGCTAGGCCTCCGCGTCCCAATATATCCAAAGAGGAACACGCTACTTAAAGAGCCTTCGCGCAAACGAAGAGATCCTGATTCTTCCAGCAGACAAAGGGAATGCTAGTCATTTTGAACCAAGTGTATTACACAGCGAAGATGCGGGAACTTTTGGATAGCAGCACATATAAAAAGATCAAGAAGAATCCAACGGATATGGATTGATAAAATTGACAGAAGAACTAGGGTGCTGGTCAAAGCTTCTAGTATTCTAGCCGATTTGCATTTCAAACTATTTGTGCAAGCATCAAAAATACCAGCAATATACGGGCTGCCCAAAATCCATAAGAATGATGTACCACTAAGACCAATAGTGAGCGCAATAGGAGCGCCGACATACAAGCTGTCACAACATTTGGCCGGTCTCCTACAGATGAAAACGGGAAAGACGTCCTCAGCTTTTAGCATCTTGACACTTTGTCAAGATGCTAAAAGAAGCTGCGATGGAAGTTTCGGACACAGCCTACCCACACGAACTGCTGTCTACATGCAAATTCCCACTATCACCCATCACTAAAATCATCAAAAAACCATCAGCCACGGCACTGCTGTGTGGCTGATGGTTTTTTGGTGGCTGCGGAAGGACATTTTAAGTCTCATAATTTGATTTTCTTTAACAAGTTATGAAAACTAATAATACCTACAACTTTTTGATCTCGCACACCCGTGTGCGGTTGGTTTCCTTATGTCATTCATGGTGTCTTGTGAAATCCACTTTATACATATTACTAGCTGTGCCCGCGCGGCTTCGCACGCGTAGATTTATAGTACACTGTTTGGATCGTCATAGAATATTCGCGAACCTTCTAGACACACCGACACATTCAACCACTCAGTTTAGAACTTTATAGAACTTTCGGGAATTTTCTAGAACCTTTTCCTTCCAGAACTTTCTAGAGCAGGTTTTTCCGCCGACGCAGTCGGCGTGCCTATTTTGAAACAATCTGAAGTATTCGCGGCCTTCCCATAACAAAACAATGTGCTGAAAGCACATTTTCGTCACCCACTCCCACCCACGCACAGTCACCCCCACCAAACTCGCATATTTTCGATGTGACACCAAGGGCTATCCACCACCATAACCATCGGTGGGTGGTTGTGGCTGGTTGTGGAGAAAACTTGGCGGATAGGGAAACACGGGTTTTTTTTTATATATATATATATATAAATTGATTATATCGCATTCCCTAAAATTGGGGAATTCTATGCATGCTTCCTTCAGTTAGCGTGGATAGTTTAGTCTGTGCTAATTCTTCATATTTGAACGTGTATTAAATTGTTTTCACTTTTTTAAATTCCTCTTCAGTTTGATTCATTTAACTTGTAACCGAGTTTGTGTTGTTAAAATGTTTAATCTTCTTTGGAAGAAGTTATTACTGATTTATCTTATTATTTCACGTATTTATGGACAATTGTACATCTAATAACTGTACTAAAAAGGGCTAAATCAAAAGTTGAAATTGAGTGAAGATTGAATGAAGGCTTCCATAAATTCAAAAATAACTGTAAACATTTTCGATTACGGCCATCTAAATGCGATGAAATTGAAAAATATGTTTTGGTTTTCTTCATAAGTGACAGCAGCAAATTTGATACTTACATGTACACAGTCAGGATACTTCAAAAACTGAAAAGACTAGCGATCTTAGTGAACCTGTTAACATTTTTGTGTCATCAAATTTAGTTCAAGTTAACCAACGTTTATTGGGCTGTGGCATTGCTCTTTTAAATCTCGGTTCTACACCTTCCAGTGTTTGAAATTAGAAAATAAAGCTTTATTTAGTTCTTCAAGATCTAGCAGTTGTTCACTAGGACGTGTGCAGTTTTATAAACGAGAAATTTTCCCAAATACTGAAATCCCACGATTGTAAATGAATATTGCCCCGGACACTAATAATTGATACGCACGTAACAGCGCTCTTACCACTTGTGGAGGGAGAGAGTGAGGCCTGGCGAGCAAAGCAGCACCTTCTGGAGGTAGAGAACGGCGAGGTCGCGGAGCCACGCAGAAAGTAGCCCGATCTGATGCCAAGGCCAAGTCACACAGAGTTAGCAGGGCCACACCAGGGCCCGAGCAGGCCCCGCCCACCCCGCACACCACAGCCGGGTGGCACTCGCATAATGACACCATCAGCTCACTGAAAATAATTACAGTTGAGTTACAATGGAATCCATTTTATATATTTCTGGGAACGACCTAAAAAATTATAAAATAGATATAATATAGTTGTGTCGTAAGTAAATATTATAATTTTCCCTGAATTAGTGATAAGAATATGCTAACATTATAAATCAAGCATGAATTTTATTTTAAATGGAGCTTTATAAATTATGAGTTTTTTATGTTTTCTAATTCAATTCTGTAATAGCATTTTAATCGCTTCTCTGAATTTTTCAACTATATGATGCAAATATGGTTAAATTTATGACACAAAGAGGTCAGAATTTTTGCTGGGAATGAAAATGAATAAGAGGCTTTAATGTGAGCTGGATCATTTGGACAATGTCAAGATATGTGTATGAAATTGATGAAAGTACCTAAAAGTATCGACGAGTTGGTCAGCACTCGCCCTCTGCTGATCCAGAGTGGGATGCAACAAGCAACGGAGGTCCAGTCCCCCGCACAATGCTCCGTCTCCAGATGTGAGGAGAACAGCACTGGCTGTGCTGGATAGTCGCACTGCCTCTGTCAGCTCTGACAGGACCTACAGGTAGTGAAAAGGACATGTCAAATCTGGATTTAAAATATTAAAAAGAGCAATCATTCATTACGTATATAAATACATTCTGTAAACAAAAAATGATTGAATTGCATTTCTTTTAATTCATACCTGTGGGGTGCAGGATAGGTTATCGAGGGGAGGAGTGATATCATTTTACAATTTGGAGTTAAAAGTATTCCATTTCATTTGGAGTATTACATTCGTGTATATCTGGGGAGGGAGTAGTATGAAGGGAGAGAGTGGAAATGGCGCCTTTGCTTTCTGTAAGGTCCTAAAGAATAAGTATGTATGCAAATTTTGGGTCAGATCTGTCAAACGGTGTAGATTTGTATACTTATCAGACAGACAGACAGACGTTGAGTTTTATAGATCTAGATTAATATGTTAGCTAAATTGTGTGGGGAAATATTTTTCAGGCATATCTCCCCAGACATTTGTCAACGTCAACAGGATGGAAAGTCTATACACAGAAATACAGATATCATGTTTCAACATGGTGAAGCAGATATTGAAATAAGTCTCCCAAGAATTGTTACAAAGATGAAAGTGATTTTAAAGAAACAGTTTCTGTGATGATCCTAATTTTATAATAAAGACAGATAAGAGGAAAGTGATGGAACGAAGATATGGAAACATGGGAGGTAGAGCCAAATAATTACAAAGGGAAGGACTATTCCACTCGGGATTAAAATAACCTTCTGGAAAAAGAAAGAGACTAAATCATAATATCATGGGATGAAAAGAAAAATAGTCTGCAATGTTTCCTGTGTTCCAATCGCCGCAGTCCAGAATGTTCCCGCAATATAATATGCCTAGGAGTCAGATTTGCACATCGGTAAATATTTTTTGTTTATTTTTTATAATTGCATGCTGAATTATTGAATGTCCAATGGTTAAAATATAATCGGGAATAATTTGTCTACTTATTATGTCCATTAAAAAAAATATTTTTGTCATACATTAATTTATTAATATAGTCAATGATCACTGATCACATAACTACAATCTTATTTATATTTTTCCTCTTCATAATAAAAAATAATATTAGTTTTGGTAATAACTACTGTAGTGGTGACCAGTGTTCGAGGTTATAGATCGTGATATATATCATGATATATATCACAATATTTATGGCTCAATTTTTATTTTTGATATATATTCAAGAAAACTTTCTGCAAATGTTAATAGATCGTTACTAGATGGCGCTAGTTGTATTTTGAAAAGTGCTACGGTTATTTTTTAGTTTCATTTGTTTCATATAATCCGTTTTAACACCCATAACACTACATTAGGAAGAGAAACTTTTATAACTTATATATAATAATTGTATATATAAACTTTTCAGTATTATCACAATAATTACAGTCTGTCAATAAAGTCTTGATCGTGGGTAAACTGAAAAACAAAAAATTATTTTACTGGCAATACTAGCAGTTCCGTCATTCTTGTCATTTTCTTGTGTTGTTTTAGGTTGAGGTTAGTTTAAGTGGTGGATTCTTTGTTTTTAATATTTTTTAACGTTTAAAGACTTTAAAACAATAATATGAGTAAAACAATTCGTAGTGGATCTAAGCGGATAATTTTTAGTGTGTATACGCAGCGTTTGGCGGAGTCTGAAGCCGGAAAGCTATCATGTGACATCAATAATGTTTTCGAGCGAACATCTCAAATTACTGGTAAGTACTGTATTCATTATACTTTAAATTATTTTTTCTTGATTAATTTTAACATTTAAATGTATAACAAGTCTATTAGACTACATTCTAGGGTATTTAATTTGTTTCAAATGTATCTAATAAATGACAGATTATAGTGACCGTCAAGGAACAAAACACGGTAAACGCCATTTAGGTTAGATGAAGCGTATTACTACTACGACATATTACTTTTCAATTTTCTCCTTTGTTCATATCTAATCTATTTAATGTACTTTAAATACAAAAATATATTGCCGAACATTAACATCAGCTCATTGGGAGTGTGATAAACTAAATAAGCTAAACTGAGTAACTCTGAAACTGATTCTAGAAAAATAAATTAATGTGTTGCTCATGAATTTCAATGTTTTTTTTTCAGGCACATCCATGAGTTCTGTAAGAAGAATTGTCAAGGAGGGAAATTCAACCAGAGGCAAATTTACAACACCGGGTAAACACAGGAAAGGGCGACCAAAAAAAGAATTGGATGATTTTGACATCTGTGCCATAAGGCAAAAAGTGCATTTTTTTTATACAGTAAAAAAAGAGGTGCCCACTTTGAGAAGTTTGTTGTAGTTCTTTTTTTTTAAATTTTCAATAACCATTAAAATATTTTTTCTATACTCTGTGTTTTTAACTTAATTGTTTTTATTAAATACTTTTATATTACAATAATTATGTCTCTTTTATTTTTCCCTTAATCAATTTATTTCATTTAATTATATTATATAAAATCACACCAGATGACATGACCGCAGTCGGATACAGACAGCCATACTAGTGTATGTTATAATATTTATAATTTGCTGGAGGTTTTTTATGTCTGGAAGTAAAAATAAGTAAAGTATGTAACACTTTTGTGTCTTGTAGGTTGATAAAAATCATTTTAAAGGAACAAAAAAATAATTACGAAAAAAATTTCGTTTACAGTGTTTTACTTTAACACAGTTAATCTTTAAATAGTGTTACCATGTGAACGATAGCAGCACCCTCAATTATTTGTCAAGACTTTCTTGACAGACTATAAAATATTATTCAGATTTTAATATTTCATAATATTCTGCAAGATAAATAAAATAACTTTATTCCAGAATGTGGGGAGGTTTGTGCAATCCCACACATAAATATTCAATTTTGATTTTTTCCAAATACCTATATGTTTAAATAAATTTCATGCGCCCCTGGTATTACACAATTAAAAAGAATAAAAATTTTTTTTAAAAATATCAATATTTTAAAGCTCAGTAGATTTTTATTATTTTTGAATTTGTGAGTTTAAAATTTAACTAACATTTCAATTTTTGATCGTGGAAAATGTGGTGCCTGTATGAATTACCTATTCGGAAAGAGCTCATTCATTCCAATGCTGCAAGCTTTTAAAATATATATCTTGATATTTGTTATTTTCATTAATTTGCATATTTTTAGTTCCGTTTTCTATCTCTAAATTGAATTGGTAGCCATCTAGAACGAGTTTTGAACCCTCGAATAAATAATAAAAAATTAAATAGAAAAAAATTCAAATATAACGAAGACAGGCCTGTAGCATTTATCTATGAATAATTCCTTCTAAAGTCGTAATATGTGTGCTACGAACAAATAATGACACTGACTAATAATGTGGCTGTCCCATGCAATCCAAACCTGATCACCGTTGTGTCCGAAGTGTTTGGAATCAATCTACGTATTATGATACTGTTCTCACCTGAAGATCGTATAATTCCTCATTGTTCCCAGTGGGTTTGACGGTGATGTGAGCGATATTGTCAGAAACATCCAGGGTGAGTTGTGTGAAACTGCTAAGTTTGCCGAGACCTGAACTCGGTGAAGTGATCCCAGTGTCCAGCTTCTTTAATGAAGTTACCTTTTTTTGTCTGATAGATGCACGCACATTTTCCAGAGATCGTTTTTTCATTTTAACAGAATTATTTGTAGTTGTCAATGCGCTCTTTCTTTTACGGATACTTCCGGTAGCCAAAGGGGTCGAGCTCTGAATGCCCGAGTCATTCTCCAGCTGCAGGGTTTCATCTAATGACGTTTCAGTGAGAAGTTTCCTATTGGCTGCGCGTACACTAATTTCCTGTACTGGTGACTGCGGTCTCGGTGAGAGACCCCCGCTGGAAAATGATGAAGAGGAATGCCTCCGAATTATTTTCGATTCATTACCTCCGATTCCCGCAGCTGACATTTCGCTCAGTGAGGGAGATTGCATGCTGCTTCGCAGGCCGGCTACTTTCTGAGGAACGCAATCTTGATTGGAAGCCCGACTCTCTTTCCTGGCTCGAAAAACTTTGATGTTTGAATCATTGCTTTGACTCAAGACAGCTTGCTTGATGATTTTCGTTTTGGATACCATCGCTCTCTTCTCTTTGGAGATCGATATTAAGGACTTCTTATTTGGTTTTAAAGCTAATTCAGGTACATCGGAGTTATTATTACTTCTCTCCAGTTGGTATATCATGTTGACCGCCCCTTCGTCCATGAGCAGTCTGTCCACCTCAGTCAACTTTTTTTTTTTAGTTGTAGAAATATTTAAACTTCTTTTCTTATTAATGGGTGTTAATGAATTTCTTTTTGGAGTTTTAGCTTCCGCTACTTTCGCTTGCTCTTGCAGATCACCCTCACCGAGAGTCATGATTTTTGCTTTGGTTTTGGCAATATTAGATTTCTGCACCGGGCTATTAGTTTTAGAATTTTCATCCTGCTCTTTTTCAATCTTTTTATCCATCGCATCTTTTTTAATAATAGTGCTTGCAAATTTATATGAATCAGGATTGTCCGGATCATAAATAACTTTTTTCTTAATAACTCTAGGCACTCTCTTGGGTGTAGGTTCGACAAAAGTGTCTGTGTTTGAAACAATCGAGGTGTCGGGAGTTCCGACAGTACTTTCCTTAGAAATGGTGGGTTCTCTACACTCGGAGTTATTATTCAGCGGCTGCTCCTGTTTACCATCATCGTCGCTCCAGTCACTGATAAGATTAGATATGTCGCTGCTCGTATTCTTCTTGCTGTAAGTCTTCACCGGGATGTCTTTTCTTATTACGCTGCAACTTTCGGGAGTTGAATTCTTTTCTAAATCTTTTTGAACCTTCTGAATGTGTCCGACACTCTTAACCACAGTCGGTCTTTGTACAATTTTGAATCGTTTGGCAACTTTAGGTATTTTTACATCAACAATTTTGCTTTTGCTCTTGGGAGATTTTCTCATGGGTAGTTCTTTTAGCTGTTTTAGGGCAAGGGTTTTCTCCAAGATAGGGTCCATGGTCACAACAGGCTTCCTGTACTTCCTTACCGGTGTGTCTGTACGAAAACTCTTATTTTCTTCCTTCAAAGGTGGAGGAGTTTCCGTACCTTCTTCCAGAAGAGCCAAGAGCTGGAGATTATTCATAACCGCTTCTTCTTCGTGAATATCCTCCTTGGACCTACCATCCACGAGCTTCATTAAAGTGTTAATCAACACTGTATCTTCTTTAGGTTTGGCAGCAATATTTTTATCGTAAACTTTAATTATATCTTGTGGGGTAACAGATATATAAGAGTACCGATTATCACCACCACCATTGTGGATGCTGGGCATTGACTGCTCGCCGTGTATTACGGAAAGTTCGCTGATAATGTTTTCATTCTCTATGGGAGTGTGATCCACTTGACGGCCACGAAGCTGAGAGGAGTCTACCACGGGAGGGGGGGAATCTCCAGTAAGCAGAAGGAGCTCAGATTCAATATTTTCAAGCTTTTCATCTGTTATAACAATTACACCATCACCTACTTGATTATTAGTGTCAGAGCCAGGTTCAAGATTAATCTCAACTTGTGTACTCATGTCAATGGTTATGTTATCAGACTTTTTGCCGTTAAAATGTTCTCTGGCGCTAGTGTCGTCTTCTCTGACAATGGACTCATCCGGATTTAATGGTTTTTTAGTAGCAGTGGCCAAATCCACTTTCTCGGTGTCTCCATCACCAGTACAAGAATTTCGATGTGACACAAGAGGATGATTATTATTATTCTTCAGCTCACAGACTGCAATATCTTCAAACTTCTCAGTGTTTTCTTGTGTACATTCTTCCACACCCAACTCTGGATCCTGGACTGCGACAACACTTTGAGATTTTACTGCTTCAGTTTTCAATGCGTCGCCACTTCCATCACCATGTTCAGAAAAGTGTCCTTGAGAGGCATTATTTATAATCAAAGTACATAAGGTTGGGCTTGATACTGAACATGGTTGTGTTGAAGAATTATCGACGCATTCAGACAGAACATTGTCCCCGTTGCTGGTTTCATTTCCTTTTTTATTCTCTTCACTAAAGGAATCCGTATTTTTGGGATCTCCATTTTCAACACCCACTGTGTTTACTATTTCCTCCATAACAAGAATAGGTTTAGCAAAGAATATCCTGTAAAAACAAAAGCATTTCGTGAGTGACTTGATTATTGAATAAAATTTCAGAAGATGTATACAGACACAGATTAAATTACAAGCAATAAGTGGTAGAACCAACAAAATAGCGGCAGAATTGTCAAAATACAACATCGAAATTAGTAAACAAATATATTTAAGTATTATTTACTTTTATTGGTTCCAACAAACTTTATATACGTTTATGTTTGTCAAAAAACATATTTATAATGGCATAAAATATAAATACTCACTAAAGTAAAAGATTCTTCAAATTTTATCACATTTCAGAAACAATTGGAAACAATCTACAATCCATAGCTTATCAGCGAAACGTAATCATAATCACAAATAAGACGCGACCATAGATAACGACCATAACGACAGATTGAAAAAGTTAGAAAAATCGTTTATAATTTCGCCATGTTGTTAATATTACCCAATCAAAGACCTAGAAGAAACAATGTACCAAGTTGATTGCTAAAATTAAGCAAGATGGCATCTTTCTCAAAATAAAATTTGTTTACGTTCACCGAATACTGTATTTACTGACACTTGATAAGTAAGTAGGTACCCATCTTTATAAAATCATAGATGAATTTGATGAAATATTCCCGCTTCCCGCCATGAAATAAAATGATAAAATGTTATACATTATAAATTGAAGTCATACGCATCTAATGTCAAGTGTCAAGTTATTATCAATAATAATTATTCAATTTTGAACGCGAAGAATAAAGGTGATTCGCCGAAAATAATTTATTATGAGAAAGTCAGCAGCTCCTTCGCAAGTACGAAATGTAGCAAACGGACTATTTTCTAATTCTGGTCACAAACGAAGTATTCAGAGTATTTTATCTCTACTCGAGAGTGATAATAAAACCGTGGCAGAATTTTCCCAAAATAAATCATCTATACCTGAGTCTCCTGCAGATCTGCAAAATAATGATTCAGATTGTGAAAATAATGGTACAGATGCCTATATCGATTCTCGAGCAACAAATCCATCCCAACTTTTTAAAGTTGTTTGGGGAAAGCCTTCCACAAAAAAACATAAAACTTGGGAAGGTGATGGTTTTTTAGAGTTGACGATGAAGTCAGCAATTTTAAGAGATGAAGAGAGAACAATTTTGAGCACAAAAACTCTTCATAAGCCATTAAAGGTGGAAATTGGACAAATTTTAACGTAGGTGTAGATTGTATTATTTTTCTCACTCTTAAAAATTAAGATTTGCACTTATATTTTCAGTGACGTTTTTAATTGTATTGTTTATCCGTAATTGCTTTTCAGTACAAGTATTTCAAAAATATATAAATAAATAATGAAAGGTTTGTTTGTTGTGAAGGGAATGTTGTAGCTTTTCAGAATGTCAATTACTAACAACTTGTAATGAGATTTAACTGAGGCTCCTCAAGCTGTTCAATATATTTTTTTATGCCTCACCCTTAATCTGAAATGACGTAAGGAGTAAATAAATGAAGCTATGTTTTATGAGCGCATTAATATTTTTTGGCTTCTTCCCACTATGACAATGCTTCTCAACGGGGGAAGCGAGAGGATAAAACTCCACACTATTTTGTTCTGCTTCTTCAGCTCTCGCCTCATCTATAATGGTTTAAAGTATATTATGTAAAACAAAGATTTAGAGAGTCATTTTGTTACAAAAAAACTTAAATAATAATGTCTACATTTTTGGTCCAGCAGTATATGCTCGCCTACCAACCAGGGGATTACTTGTTCAATCTTCACCCCGGGAGATCACCAAGTCAGTTCTATTTTAATAATCCAATCACTTTTAGTTTGAAAAGAAAGAGAATAATTATAGTATAGAATAAAATACACATAAACCAACAACGGAGTCTTCTTGGATGAGAGTGATAGCAGGAAGCGAGCAAAAGGTAGCGGAAAGGTGAATGTGGTGTTCTATCTTTTTTGCCTAACTATAAACTAAAATTAAAAACTTTAACAACATACACAGGGTATCTCTTACCTAGTAGCTAAAGCTTTGGGGTCTTCCTCATTCAATTTTGAAATGAAAGTACTTTTTACCCTTTGAGTGGTATGTTGACAGCTACGGAGATAAGCTACGTCAAAGTCAAAGATTGCAATTTCTTTTAATATTTCTGAATTATTTTCTGTAAAACGTTGGATTATCACTGCAGTAACTTATATGGAATATTTAAAATTCATTCGCTTTGATAGAAGTTAAATAAAATGACAATACCTTACAAAAAAAATATTTCTAAAATTTGTGCAAGGTTTTAATATTTTTTTTATTTGATGTAAATTACTCTCATAATAGTTATGCAAAAGATAAGCCAGAGATGATGAAAAATGCAAACTTTTCTATTTAAAATTGAATGAAGAAGACTTCCGGAAGTTTTTGCTGCTAGTTACAGGACAACATGTATACATGTAATTAAATAATCAAAAGTTTATATTGTGAGTAACTTTGTTAGATCATCATTTGTTTCTTAATTAGCAATACTCAAAGTTGTAGGCAATTATATTTACTTAACAATTGAAGTTTATTTAAGGATCGGATCTAAGGTGGTGGAGATAATAGAACTGTGCTCTGCCATGGAACCTATTCAGAGTAACAAGAGATTCAAGGAGGATGATGATTCCATACTTCACCCTAGCAAAATTAAGAAGACAGCTTTAACCGACACAGTATCTTCCTCCTCTAATAATTTGTGTATACCATCAGATACAATTCAGGAAAATCTTCTATCTAGCTCACATCAGGTGTGTCAATACTATTCCTAAATTTCAAAACTAACAAGTTTGATCAAGGTAAACATGGATAGGTAATTGTGGTTTCTGGTTCTGAAATATTAGCAGCTTCTGCGATAATACTATATTTTGAACACATCTTAAACTGCATATTTTGTTTATAACGTAGATAAGTGTATGAACATTCTAAGAAACACTCTTAGATGAAGAATCTCTTCTGCAAGCAGGTCTAGCTTGCAGAAATCTGTTAGTCTGAGCACCTGTTGGAGGGCAACAAAATGCTACATCATGTCTGTAAACCTCTGTGGAGTGTGTGTGTTAAAAGAATTCAACTAGTTCAACTAGAATTCAATTAATACACTGGAGGCATCGACTATGTTAAAGATCTCCTGGGTTAACTTAAGGTTAATGAAGAGCTACTAAGATGCGTGTATAAGTCAAAAGAACTAAAATGCTGCATATTTCAGACCCATTCCCTGCAATGAGAATTATGATCTCTCACAATTCATCAAGGCAACTAGGTAAAAATAAATATCTTGGCCATGTAACCTTTAAAAGCAGCTTCAAAATGTCGGAGAACTTATACACCTTCCACAGGATAATCAGCTTTCTGCAACTTGGTCTTCACCCTTAGATGTTCAGCATATATGGAAGGAAATTCTAAGGATTCTATTAATAATGTATTTTAATCAGTTTCCTCATGAATCATCTTGATGATTGAACATGAACATTAATTCCCGCTAATTTAATGAAATTTTATTGATACCTATATTATATATTTCAACAACTCAATGAAATTTTTTTTTATCAAAAACAGTCAATGTTAAACGTTATTACAATACCTTCTTAACTTTTATAATAATAACTTAATCTTAAGTTATTATTAATCTTAAGTTTCTAGATACATTTTATTTTTCTTGCATCATATTGTTTTTCACTATTCTAATATAATGCTACTAATGATTGCATTAACGGTATACATATATGACAATGCCCGCACTTTTAAACATAAGAATTAAATTCTCTATTGATGACGGGTAAGCATTTATATTCTGTTATGCAATTACTTTTATGTTATTAACACCCTTATATATAATGCAATTAAATAAAAACACTACGGCGGCCACTTGTAGTACAGGAATGAATGCACTAAATAAATATTAGTGTGGAAATATCTAGAATGCAATTCATTAGATAAGTCTTGAAAGTCGCATTTTCCATTAGTGTTTTCACTATATCTATTTCAGTTCATCGCTTCTTGCCTTTAAAGTGATTTTTTTAAAATATAGTGTAGGTGTACGCAAAAATATGTTGCATCAACGATAATGTGAAATTTAATTAAAAGGCAGGTGTTAAAAAATAATTACCCCAATTTTTGGCACCAAAGACGAGAGCTTCCTAACCACGCAATATTTCTTTATTTACCTAGGTCAAAAGTGTATAAATATTCATTAATACGAATTAAGTCCACATTATTAAATATTAGAAATATTTTAATGTGAAACTAGCAAGTGATCTCACCATATTATTTTTTGAGATGACGCAAGTAGCATAATACCATAAATAATATTTTATCTTTAGAAAGAAAACTGCCAAGCTTCATCAGGACTTTTTCTCTTTTTAGGTTTTCTATGATGATGATGATGAACAAGAAGATGATCATGATGACAAGCAAGGTGTTGACTAGGAAGAATCTAGTAAAATAAACATTGAATTAAAAAACACTAAGATTTATTAATGCATGAACAATAAAAATTTATACTATGTTAAAATGATTGTCTTTTCATAATTTCAAACCACATACATTTTGGGAGTGCTGGCTAATAATACTGCATTTTAGAGAGGACATCTTATGAATGTTCAATGTAAGATGACTATGGATGGTAAGGTTGAGAATGATATCGTAACGAGGGTGACTGTGGGAAATAATATTAATGATGATAGAACTTCTGGTGCCAACACCTTTGTATGGAAGTGGAGCCAGGGATTTTAAAATACATATTGAATGTATAAAGAAAGGGGATAAAGGAAAATAATAACAAACCTTAATAACCTTCAAACAGGATATTCACTTGTTAAGCACTGACGCAAAATTTACACACGACTCCATATTATTAAAATAGTGTTACACACCAAACGGACAAATGTCGCATCTCGAGGTAGCCATTACAAGAGGATGCTAAAATATTTCCGCTTGAGGGGGTGGGTGTGGAACCAGCTGAGGATTATTATCACGCTTACCACTGTGCCGCCATGTTGTGTTAACTTATGTATAAATAGAAAATAAGACGGAAACCCCAGCCCAATCAGTTATAGTTATTAATTTTCACCTCACTCTTAATAATAGTGAAAAATAATACATATAATCACACAAGTGATATGGCAAGAAAATAAAATATTGAGCATATAAAACAAGAGAAAAGCAATTAAATAAGTCCAAAATACAGCACTTGGGTGGGTATTTACCAGGGGCGTGCAGTGGGGGGAGCAAGAGCAACATAGGGTTGAGGGGCCAGCTTTGGCCACTTTAAGTTATTTTTGCCAACTGTGCATCACTACTAACTTAAAAATAGTCGGAATAGGTTTTTTAAAATTTCCCCATAGAGCACATTAATTACTCTTGAAAATATAGAAAAAAGTATATAAAATTGAATATAATTTAAAATAGAAACATCAAACTTGAAATGTGCTAGTTCTGGCCACTTCAGTTTTTATACGGTTTTTGAATAATAATAAAACAAGATAGGTATCTATAAGAAAATTATGAGTTTTATTGTAATTATGATCTTGTCGTGCCTGTAGCTAAAGAATGAGGTAACTTTTAACGCCACACTATACCCGGAAAGATCAATATGAAAATAAAAGAAAAAAAAATTTGCTTGTAGTTTTCTGGGACATTCTGCCTTCTCTGGTCGACGTTACAGATCTCATTGCAGGGTCCATCATCAGGGCTGCTGATGGACCCTGCAATGAGATCCGAAATGTCGACCAGAGAGGTCAGATATACATGGCAGAATATCTCAAAAAACTATGCGCAGAAGATTCTGAATGGCCGTGAAAACCTGAGAACATTTTTAGAAAGAAATTTAGTCTCTTTTGTGGAAGCGGGTAATGGCATTATCATTTTACTACTATTCTCTGCAACATATGCTAGATTAGGTTTTTGTGGCATAACAACTGTATTAGGTACTCTTCTTTTCTTTCCTGAGATAAGTTATTTCACAACCGTTATCATTGTCTTCCGACGCAACAGGGTACAATATTTTTACGACTTGAATTTTACCTATGCATAGCCTCCATCTTTTGGACTTCTTTCTAATTCTTCATTTTCTGAAGATCTTGATTTGATAAATTCATCCTCATTTGTTGTTTTTTTTTAAACAATGTTCTTAGGTTTTCACAGCTGCTCAGAATCTTATGGGATATTATGCTGTGTTTTTACGACCTGACGTTTCGTCCAATCCTATTGCAGGGTCTATCTTCAGGGCTGATGTGTTGTGGTCTCACAACAACACATCAGCCCTGATGATGGGCTCTGCAATGGGATCCAAAACCTCAGTAAAAACATGGCAGAATACTCCAGAAGAGTTTTTTTCTTTTGTTCAAACTGACAACTTTTATCTTCATTCTATCTTTTCTTAATTGTTTTTCTCTTCGTTGTCTTCCATTTCTGCTTCTTTAACTGCCATTATAGAACTTGCCAGAAGAAATGTACTCTTTTTTTACGCATAGTATTACTACTTTTTTCTTTGGCCAGACTACATTGTTATTAACTAAATATGTACATGGCCTTGGCAGTTGTAATAATAATAATTTCTGAAGTAAAGCCAACAGAAATATAGTTACGAGGCATAAACTGTCAGGTGATTTTGCTTGAGTGGACAATTCATTCCGAATGTCATTTGTTTAAGCTGCTGAAGTAGATATTTCATTTGGTTTGATGGTTGATGCATTGTCTCATTGAAGATACCTACTTCTTTAGAAAGTGTATTAGAAGAATTCAACTCATTCGATGATTGTACTCCTCCTAACTTCTGAACTGAATTATCATCTTTAAAAGCTGCTATCCATACTGTATATTGCGTTGACGCTACAGTACAACTAATCTTATCTAAAACATTTTCATAAAAATCTTAGAAATATTTTAGTAGGTCTGTTTGAATATTACTTTCCAGGTAGGTACTCCAGGAGAGTTGACTTGTTGACGTATTTTTATGGCCATAGTTTTTATAATCGAACTAGCTGTAACCCGTCAAAAATGACGGTACTTTCACATGTCGGTTCAGTTCAGTTAAAAAAAAATTTGAAAAAAATCTACAGAAAATTTGATTTTTTTTTAAATTACTATAAAAAAGTTACAGACGTTACACGAAGTAACGCGCACGGACGGACGAACGGACAGGCAGACAGCGAAATTATTATAATTGGGATATCATCTACCTAATTAATTGTTTTTCAAAAAAGGTGGCCAAAACTACCGCACTATGTGAATCAGTTGTGACCACGTCCATGGCCAAAACTATAACAATCATTAATCAACTAATTATTTGGCATTTGTTAGTGTTTAGGTATGTTGCTTTTACACCATATATTAAAATTATTGAGATCGTGTTGAACTATTAAACAATCTTGAAGGCTATTGATTTTTCTGTTTAATTTTAAATCATCGGCATAAAGTAAATTGGAAACATCGTGGAATAAGGTCGTAGTTGTTAGTAATGCAAATATTAAAATAAACACATAGTTAATTTAACTGTAATAGCTTGTTGGTCTTGTGGATGGGACACTTGCCTCGTGATCCAAAGGTCGCGGGTTCGAACCTCACTCCAGACTAGCAAGTTAGTCCTATTTTCATAGCACAAGCGTTTAGCTTAGTTTGAAAATAGTAAGAATATTGATGTGACACGTATTCCGTGTTCGCATCTCTATTTTTTAAAAAAAATTTAGTCTATCAGTGGAATCTGCAGCAGACGCACTACCCAAAATCCTTATCCTGACATGGCAAACTTAACACGTACATTGCTATGATGGTGTGCTTTTTTTGTACTGGGAAAATGTAATGTGAATTTGTGTAACAATTTGAATTTACATTCCAAAGTTGTATTATAAAAAATTAGCTAAGCCAATTGAAATCACTGGCCACTGTCTAGCAGTAATTTATTTTCTAGGCTTTGCCTCTATGATTTACTTACATATATTTCATCTTGTAAGAAATAAAGAAAATGAGTTTTTAAAAAGCATATTTATTTTTTAAATAAAATAATTTCAACAGAAACTGGACCCAATATTAGAGTGCATGTACTAGGATGAAATTTTTCAACAATCATGGGCAAGTTTTGATTAGCAAAATTTCATCTATGGACATACACCCTAGCGGGAACTTTATAAAATATATAATAATAAATCTTACCAATTTCAAAACATAAAATTATTTTTGTCAAGTTTAGAAGTTTTTAGAACTATGAAAAATTGATAGAATATCATAGAAGTTCCTTTAATATGGTGGAAGATGTTAGAACCTAAGCTTACATCTCAAAATGCGTATGCTTCATTGTTGTATTTTCGCAATTCTCTTATATGGGGGGGGGGGGGGCATGGACCCTGAACCAATAGTTAATCTGTAAAATAAAGGCCTTTGACATGTGGTTCGGCGGACGTGTACTAAAGTACGAATGTTGAAGTCCTAAAATGCTGTGGGCCATCAAGATAAGGAAGTTCTCAGACATATTATGAGAGAACCAACGTACAGTCTTAACCAACTAGTAGGTGGAAAAAGAAACATAGTAAGTTGCCGCATGACTAGAGTAACCTGACGGACTTGTTCCGTACGGTGGCGAATAGTCACGATCGCAAATACGACTTGTGATAGAAGATTGCACTACAAGAAGAAGATCCCAAACTTCTTGGGAAATTACTATTCACGGTGGGGAAGAGGGTCGGTGGCCTTGGGATTGCTCAGTTGATTTTTACATACAGAATACACTGGTTCAAAATATGGTCATAGTGGATAACTAGCATCAATGATCCTTTTCTTAACTTCATATAAATATGGAGTCTCAATTTACTTGTGAAAAATCTTTGTGATGACTGGCTGCTTTTGAAGCTACTCTTGTTATAAGTGACCAGCTGTTCATATAGATATACATATATGTATATCTTTACCTATAAAAGTCAATGACTGTCTGCCTGTTCTGTATACAAATCTGCACTGTTTGTCTGATTCGACTCAAATTTTACATGCTTTAGGACCCGGCGGGTAACATATTTCCCCCCTCTCCTTTTACCCCTTCCCCTCCAGATGATATATTTTCAATGCAAATCTATACTATATATATATATATATATACATAATGCAATATAATATTATAAGTGATGATTCTGTGTTACCTAATCTTATCTACAAAATATGTGATATACAGTTCACAAAATGATATATTTATCAAGTCAATGATAAGAATATGAGTTGTAACATTATGCCTATTTACAACGATTTTTTTCTAATCATTAAAATAATCAATGGCAACATTAAAATGATTACTGATAAAAACAAATAAACCACTGGGAAACAACAATTTTACACACAGATGTGATGGTAAATGTGAGAATGTTTACAAAAGTATAAAATAGGACTTCTTACTTTACCTTTTAATAAAACAATAATAAGCTAATCTTTATTACCAAACCACGTTTTTTTCACCAAATAGGTCATTTTTGACAGGCGCGTACACTTAATAGAGTTAATAAAATAAATAACTTACAAGTACCCAGAATATTTATGAAAGGTATCAAATATTTTTAATCTCTCTCCGTGATTGCAATATAAAAATCTTACTTTTAACTTGGTCCACGAAATTAGAACAAATCATCTCTCTTATTTTCATTAAAACAAGGTTGTTATATTAGTAAGACATAAATTAGATGTGACGTATGCGTAAAGTTTCTATGACATGCCAAACGTCAAAATTAACAAAGTGACAATGTTACATAATAGCGGTCAAGACACGATTATTACGTTATATTGCTGTCTTGAAAGTAGACAGCCATAATGCATAGATAATCTCCAGGTAAACCTGAATATTTGTGCACATAAGTATTTAGTATAAATAAGTACGATAAGAATGATTTAAAATACACACAGTATCTCCAAGATAAAACCTGTGTACATATAAACTATGGACTTATTTGATAACATGTATTTTTTTGCAGCTACATGGATATTGGCATACAGCTAGTAAAATAATCTCATGACGATTACAACATTTTTCAAAATGATATATTTTATGGTTTAGCGTTTTTTTTTTTAAATTTTAACAGCTTGAGCTGGAAAAACTGCAAAATATATACCAATATATGGTCAAATATGCACCATAAAAAATAATGACACAAACAAACAATATTATTACAGAGAGTAATGTGTATATTCCATTACATATATATACTTTGTGGCATCATAAATGAATTATAAGTATAAAAGATAATTAGTTCACTAGTCAGTTGTATTATGTGCAATCTAACCTTTGAACGTGTTTATTTCTTGATGATAAAATTATTGAACAAGCAAATGACATGAAAAAAACTTGTTGACCTTCATGAGGAGTAAATATAAGATGCAGTTTATGAGATAAATCTAGTAAATGCTCCTATAAATGTACACATAATTACGCTTGGAGTTAATATTTAGTGATGTATAACAGGCACAACTTATTTATTACACACAAAGTCCACTACATGGATACGTTTCATTTACATTAAGATATCTTAGTGTTTAAAATAAATTCAAGCCTATTTGTAATAATTCATGGAACTACATGTAATCCCCAAAAGTTATAAACTTGATAAAAATACACAAATGAAAAATTTGATTACTGCAAATATAAACTGCGATATTTTACACCACCTCCAGTATTTGGGATTGATAATAAAGGAAAGCCGGCATAATAATATGAACCTAATCCAACACAGTACAAACGTTGGACAAGGCATAAAACTAAACAATGAAACATAATTGATTCAGAACACAATAAAAACTTGAAACTAAAACATAAACATTATTATAAAAAATTATCACACAAGGTATCATCTTAAGCATTTACAATAGATTACAAAGATTAAAAAAAATAAATGGAGAGTCGAATATGAAAATCCAAAACCAAATTGAGTGAAAATATATTTACTTTTCCGTTGCATTTTATTATTTTATTTATTTATTTTACACCCACCTTTTCTTTTGGTCCCCAAAGACTACCACTTAACTCTTGTTCATATTATTATTCTTATATTATCATTAATTTTGTGAAAAGTGTGTATTTAGCATATTTCGAGAAATTATTTCGAAAACGCAATGTTTATTATGATAATACAAAGATCATGACACTTATATTACTAAAGTACCCGATATTGACATATTTGTTGTTCTCACTTGTGAAAAAAATCTAAATATTTTTTCAATTTTGTCAAATTTCAGAAAAAATTCGAAATACGCGAACTAAAATGTATTGATTTATGGCGCAAGGGGCTAAAAAATATTTAGAATTACGAATTACCGGGGTTTTCGAATTATTGGGGTTAATCTGCTGTGAAATTCACATTTTGGGACTTGCAAATTTTAAAAATTTCAAATTATGGCGAATTTCGAATTAACGGGGTTTAACTCATAATCAGTACTGTTTGAAAATATATTACGTACAAAATATTAAGTGTCATCTTATGTTAACATGTTTTTCTATTTGTAGAGAAATTATTATTCCAAATGAACTAAAACAATTAGCCGACCTTCATTGTGATTCATTCATGATGTAAACAATCCTATAAAAACCTATAGAATCTGACCACAACAACGCTAGCTAATGTTTTCCACTCCTATTGTGTACTCCGCGAAAATACCTAATTCTTTCAAGCACTCCCAACTATTATAGTACTCAATTTTAATTCCATTTCTTGTATGTTACCTAGTGAATAAGTAATAGTAAATAAGTTTTTCTTTTCTAGCAGTAAGTTGTTTTGTAAGATAATAATTTTTCTGTGTAAAGCGCCCTTGAGGTGAGTATTCGCGAAAACGGCGCTATATAAGTTATCAAATTATTATTATTATTATGTAGGTACATTTTATTTTATAATTTGCTCTTGGGGATTTCTAGAGTTGTAATGGGATATTTTGGTTGTAAACTTTCATCTACCGCATGGCGTTTCTTGATATTGGCGGCACTTATCATAGCTGTGATAAACTCTTCTGACTGAAATCTTTCTTCCAACTCACTGCATTCCTTGATATTAGCAAGAATCAGAAAATCCTTATCAAAGTCTTTCAGTAGTTTCTTGGAATGCATCAGTGATGTCTGAGGCAAAGAGGTCAGATCATATATTTTGTTCCATATTTTGTCTAGCATGTCTTTTGATGAATAAAGCTCCGAAACAAAGCCGTATCTCAGGGCTTCCTCCGATGTCACTTTTTGACCAAATAATAGAATTTCGGATGCCTAAAGAGAATAATTTTATCACAATGAGAAATTCAATTATTTGTAATATCTAATTTTAATTACATAATTATATACACTGGATCATATTTTTATTTGATTGTTCTTTGCTTTGTTTTTGGTTTTTTCTATGTAATTGTTATGAATGGATGAAAAGTATAATAAATAATGATAAAAAATAAGTATGATATCAATTTGAGATATCATTTTATTAGTAAAAGAAATTTTAAGATTAAACAATTACTGCAAACATTCCCTCCTGCTTTTAATTAGATTTTCAGTGAACACATTTAAATAGAGTAAAAAATGAATTATTGTTGTTGGCATCTTACGGTGTTTTCTCTTAAAGTTGTAAAGATTAATTATACATGTGATGAAATCATACCTTGCTGGTACCAAACAACTTTGGGAAAGTGTATGTTGAGCATCCTTCGGGACTCAGGCCTAATTTGGTAAAAGGTGTTTGTAAGAAGGCCTAAAAAATGCACAATCAAACCACATTAGACACCATTTTAGGGGTACAGGGAACCAATATGCAATGTTTCCTGATGGGTCATCCTGACAACCAATATGCAATGCCCAAAATGATGGGTCATCCTGACATTCGACCGTGAAAATATGAAAGGTAAAATGAGGAGTTTAAAAGTAAAAGCAGCAATATTAAAAAAAAATGTTTTGAATGCACACTAATGATTACTAATTTAGAATATACTAAATTCGGGATTTTATAGGAAATATAACTGTCCTTTCCAAAACCATGTTCCCAAATCACTATCAAAAGATAATACAAAGGCAGCAATATCCGTTTCATCCAATCAACCCCCAAGGATGTGTCACGTGACAAAATGGCCGCTTCACAGTGAGGTGAGAGCTGATGTTCACTGTGGTAGACTGCAACATCACAGCAGACAGCAAAATCAATATTTAAAAGCTAAATGTTTATTTATACACATATATAAAAGTTCTGATTGTGTCTGCCCTTGCTTCAACACCACACAATCCGGACTAAACAAATATTGAGGACTTCCGAGGTTTATATATTTCATTTATTTCTTTATTTATTTACGGAAAACTAACAGTATAAAAAAATATCAGGTTCAAGATAGATGAAGATAGATATCAGGCAAGATGCTGAGGAATTATATTTTTTTTGCAAAATTAGAAGATTTTAGGTGATTAATTTAAGAATTTATATTTGTAAATATGTTTATTATCTATTACTTCAATTCAGTATAAATTTGTATGCAAGCATAGTGGTCACCATTCCTAATTCCGGTCCAATTATAATCCCAATTAAAATCTTGGTACAAAATCAAATCGGTTAAATACATCAAATGTGAAAATGGCTCAGATTTAAATCACCAATAAATACAGATTTTAATCAACAATAAATAGCTATGCGAATTTGCTAAACAATCCACAGTCCATACGAAATTTACCCAGGCCCGACACGAAAGCAACCTATCTCAGTTTTTTGTTATATTAAATGTAATAAAAATATGTTATTACTCCCTTTATATTAACTCGTGGCGTCTGCTTGCTTGCCGGCTAGCCGTCAACAAAAACTTTGTATCGATTTTTGACCCTTTTCCCGTGATCCAATCGAGCTGAAACTTGGCAAGCAGACTCGTGGCGACGATCAAGAAGATCAATTAAATTTTCGTTAAAAAAAATTAATAATTATAGTATAATTTCGGATTTTTAGAAATTTTATTGGTTTTTTCAAATTGGAATCATTAGAAAAGTTTGATTAGCAACGGCGCGGCGGCCCGATAATGTCGCGGAATATTTTCTAAATTTGAATTACTCCGTCGGTATAATAGGTACATCACTACGAATTTCGAAAATTTACAAAACAATTGGTTCACAGATGACGGCAAAATTGGGTTTTTTGGGAAAAAATCAAATAATAATTTATTTATTTTCGATTTCTGCTTAGTTTTGAAGAATTCTACATTACTCAAATCTGATTCTGACTAAATCATTTGACGATGGAAATTCATAAGGTACGATATTGATGATAATTGAATCTATCAAAATCTTGACATCTCAAAACATCTGACATTTTAGAAATATATTAAATTTCTGTAAGTTTAGTGTTATGTTATATGTTTTAATTCGTCTTTAATTACTGTTATATTTACAAAGAAAGGGTGTATAGTAAAAACTTGGTTTTTATGGGTTACTTTTTTTTTAATATTCAATATCAGTGGCTAACATACAAATATATTATTGCTTTGTTTTTTTCTCCAGGCGTAGTATAAAAAAGTTATTTTTCACCCATTTCTACTAGTATGCCCACCGAGTTTAGGCTCAATAGAAATGTCTGATGGTCCTACCTAATTAAGTCCTGTAGGAAAAAGCAAAAGTCATCATAAAAAGAACACTTAAAGACAATAAACACACGGATCTCAACACACAACACAAGGCAAGCAAGCGCAAGACTGCGCCCGCGCCGCGCGATGTCGGTCTACAAGTAGAGTACGCCTGGCCAGCGGACTCTAAAATCATTATTTTCACTCTAATTGAAAGAATAAGAGTATATAGATTACATATACTCTAAGGGTAGGATCATCAGACACTCCTAATGAGCCTAAACTCGGTGGGCATGCTAGTAGAAATGGGTGAAAAATAACTTTTTTATACTTCGCCTGGAGAAAAAACAAAGCAATATATGTGTATGTTAGCCACTGATATTGAATAGAAAAATTACATATTTTTATTACATTTATGTAATATAACAAAAAACTGAGATAGGTTTCTTTCGTGTTGGGCCTGGGTCACAGATGACCATTCTTCTTTTGACCATCTCTGACACTCCTTAAAAAGAAATTACTTGGGTGTAGAAATTAGATCTGAACACAATCACTTTTATACTCAATAAGCATACAATTGTCAGTTTATAACATGTACAAATACAGACGAAAATTTCAGCAATTGTTCTAGAAAGGATTAATTTTATTGGATAATTTAAAACCCATAAAAATATATTTCATATATTATGTAACTGTTGTTCAGGTCCGTGGCATAATGCTGCAGGTTAGGCCTGATGATGGACCTTGCAATGGTATCCGAAACTTGGCCAGGAAGGTTGTAGAAAGATGGCAGAATATCCCAGAAAAATTAAACCGGAAGAATGGTACGCCTGTAGAATTCCAATGTGGAAAGCAAGTACATATGTAGAAATTATCACATTATATTCCTAAAGTAATAGTAAAAAAGACACGTAAAGCAAGATACATTATGAATCGTAACAAAATAAAATTAAGGAATTGTAGAAAATAAACTGACCAGACAGAGTGAACGCAAGAGTGTTAGTTAATAGTGCTCAGAATGAGGAGTGAATGAGAGGGACAAGCAAGATTATCGGTTTCAAGTTTTTTTTATGTATATTATTAAAACTTGTAAGTAAACGCATTTTTTTTTTCAATTAATTATTATTCAATCTGAAATATTTTCAGACATTCCTTATAACATTTGTTGTTTAATTGTCAACATGTGAGAAACAAATTACCTTTTCTGATGCGTACACAACATCACACAATGCAAGCGTGGTGGCTGCAATTCCTATTGCCGGTCCATTCATAATTCCAATCAAAATCTTGGGAAACTTTATGAAGGCTTCTACAAACTCTTGAATGATGTTTTTAATTTGTCGATGTGAAAAATCATTGTTTGCTGCGTCCTGGAAACTCGATACATCATTTCCACTGCTGTAATAATCCCCCGTGCCTGTCAGCACACTCACGATTATATTATCGTCGAGTGCCGCATTGTTCAAAATTCCTGTAAGTTCTTTGTACATCCCTACATTAATTGCATTTTTTTTATTGGGTCTGTTGAGTTGAATAGTTTGAACTTTGTCTTTAATTGATACCAAAATCAACGAATCGGTCATTTTCAGAATTTTATAAAAATAATAACTAAACGTACGAATTCTTATCACAAAAAGTGCACAGAGAAATAAAGCAAGGTTTTTTCTCAACAACTACAAACGTGAACACAGTACCGAACATGTATCGAACTAAGTCCATTAACTAATGAGCAAGTACAATACACGCAAACGGTATAAACTATACTATAAACGAATCTAAATTTTAGATTATAAAATAAGTTGAACCTTAACGTCACTTGAATTATTTTTAAGAATTCGCGCCGATAGGCTCCTAAATCAATCTGTCAGCAGATTTCTATAAGTAGGTTCTGATTGATAGGGGCCCTGTACACATTGGGCCAACCTCGGCAGAGCGCCAACGTCGGCATACCTCACACAACGGTCAACGGGGTTCACGATAGCGAATGACTCGTTGCTGCCTGGCGAAGCACTTGAGATGGACGTAATCGCTGCCGCGGCAATTCATTTGTTCCAAACTTATAACTAGAGAAATATTTAGAATTTCACTCTGCGATTTCACAAGCTTATTCTCTGATAGTATATTATCTATCGAATCAATCAAAAGAAAATATCAAAAATTTTCAACTTGTGAGTTGCAGCAAATACATCTTTGCAACTTCAAAAAATTTAATTATAGATCTTTAATTGCGCCTAAAATTCTTAACAACAATCTAAAATATTGCGTTTACAGAAATGAAAAAAATTGAGCGCCTTTTCTTTAAAGATATTGCTCTTAGGTAATAAAAATGAAAAAAATTCAGTGTGTATACAGAACAAAGTATATATATCAAATTGTTTCAAGAAAACAGATAAGAATAATGAAAAAAAAACTTTAGAATCAGCCCGCACAAACGAAAAAAATTTGACAGTTGTTAGCATGTTGTAAAAAATAAAAATGGCGACATTCGAATTCACGTATTTTTAATTTATTTAAAAGTTAATTTTTTGCATTTATCGTTGTTCGCGCGATATGGGATTTCTAAAATGCATTCTCTATACGGGTATCTTCCCTTTATTAACACTAAGGCAAAGTTTACGCAGCATTTTAGGATATTTTTCGTAGCTGTATATATAATTAAGCCTATGTGCCGTTTTATTAAATTCTGAGATAAACGAATGAAACTGTTTTAAAAAATAATTGCACAGACTAGATTTATAAAAAATATTTTAAATAATTACTAGGCAGACTTGCCAGATGAACAGCAATGTTTTTTAGTATATCTCTATTATTTATATGAAAAATAGACAAATTTATTCATTCATCTGAGTATGTATTAAACGCACATAGGCTCAATTATATTATATATATGTTAGTATTAATTTATTTGGGGGTAACCCGCGTCAAAATCTGGTCCTCAGAAGGACTATTCGTCAACCGAAGTTTCGCCTGAATCACAACAGGCATCTTCGGGTTGTCTTGTTAATTAATTTCCGTCACGAGGGGCAGTGCGAGCACGTCCGTTCATTTTTTATACGGGTATCTTCCAGATTTTGATCCAGATCTACCAGATTTTGACGCGGTTTACCCCCAAAGAAATTAATACTAACATTTCTAACACCCGTGAAAATCTTCATTATAACATATATATACAGCGACGATTTGTATAAACTAACGGGAGCATAGCCTGACGACTGGCGTGGTTGGTGTCCAACCGAAGTCTGGTTTGAAAGAAAAATGATCTTTTAACAGACTATACGATTTAATTATTTCAAATTCTTGAGTATGAGTTATAAATTTTTGAATATTTTTATATTAATGGCAGTAAAATTTTTATAGTACCCATGTAAAATTTAATTAAAATAATCGATGTTTTAATGGTTTTATGGATGGTTAAATAGGAAACAGAACATGAATTTTTGTTTTTTTTCAAAACGATATATTTAACAACTTGTCGAAAACTTTTAATGTCTGAATAGCACCACTTCTTTTTCAAACTGTATACAATCAATTTGTAAATAAAATATACGGCCTTTACTGGAAAATATATGAGAATTAGTGTACTAAAGATAATTCTATTGCATGAAAACTAAAATAGTGTTTTGCAAAATGATTTAATAAGTTTACGTTAAATTTAGCAAATCGAGAGCAAATACGAAAATCGTGTACTGGGGCCTCTTAACAGAGCAACATAACTCTGCTTCACAAGTTGAACATTTTTGATTTTCTTCTCTTGCTTTAATCGATAGATATACTATCATAGAATACGCTTGTAAAATTATAGAGCGAAATTCTAAATATTTCTCTAGTTATAGCTTGGAACAAATACATTGCCGCGGCAGCGATTACGTCCATCTCAAGTGCTTCGCCAGGCAACAATGAGTAATAGGGATGGGTAAAAAATATCTATATATCAATATATCGATATTTTTTTCAAAAATATCGATATTTATCGTCGATATTTTTTTCGCAATATATCAAATATCGATATTTTTTTGAGTATCAAATTAGTATGTTTTTCGATTTCGGTGGTGACCTTTTTTTCATCAATATATTTTTCTTTGATATATCGATATTTTTTCTTTGATATAACGATATATTTTTTCTAGTGACCATTTTTTTTTGGTCGCCAAAAGCTATATTTTTAAATTGATACTTTTTTCTTGGATATATTTTTTCCCGCGACCTTTTTTTTTTGTCAACGGTATATCTATTCTTTGATATATCGATATTTTTTCCCGATATATCGATTTTTTTTTAATACATCGATATTTTTTACGATGCGTCGATATATTTTTTCCGGTGACCTTTTTTTTTGGTCACCAAAAACCTTTTTCCCTTACTTTTGTTACATTTTTGGAAAAATTAATATATTTTTCACGATATATATTGATTATTTTCCATACTTTTTAAAAATATCGACATTTTTTTTCATTTACCCATCCCTAATGAGTCATCCGCTATCGTGAACCCCGTTGACCGTTGGATGATGTTGGCCGACGTTGGCGCTCTGCCGAGGTTGGCCCAATGTGTACAGGGCTCATTATATATATATATCACTCTTATTTACAAATAAAATCTATGGTTTTATTAATGTTTTTGGAAACCATATGCATATCAGGGCCTGCGCACTCTATCCATAAAGTTTCGATTCCGTTATAATGGCATCAATTCTTTTATGGGAATTTTTTTAAATTTCATTTTTCGGCGGTTCTAATTTGGTGTCAGTACTTACCTACCCTTGCCAACTATTTTAACAATTATTGTAGTGGTATTAATGTTGGTTTCGCAAAATGTTCATATTGGTTACACTGTTCACAAATATTCTGTGGTTCACAATTTGCGACGCCATTTTAATTTTTCAAAATATCAAATATGTCTTTATTTTGTGGCGATTTTGCTTGTTTATTTTTTTACAATCCCGCTACCACGTCACCGCCTCCGACATTGACATCCTCTGATAATATGTTTGTTTCGATATGAAACTGAATATTGACATTTCACAAAGGATATCTGCTACAAAAACGAAATATTTTATGGTCCTTTTGAACTGTCATACTGAAACCGAAAATACACGTGAGTGATTGTATTTTATATTTATATTAATTATATTTGGAATGTTTTATTATAATTGTGTTTGAAAGTTTATTAGAAAAAGTTATTTTACAAAGGAAAACTAATTTACATAGGGTATAAAAGCGAAGGCAGCAATATCCAAAAAATTGTTTTGAATGTAGTCACAGAGGATTACTAATTTAAAATTAACCGAATTCTAGATTTTATGTATTATTTTATCCCTTCCAAAATCTTGTTTCCTATAAATTTACAGGCTATGTTTCCCATAAAATCTCAATACTGTTGACTCATTTTTCCAAGTTTTCCGTATGATTAAAATACAAAAAAAAATTATGGTTAATTATTATTACATCATTATCTTTGTATAACATGCATACAATTATTAATTAAGAGTTATTATTATTTCACTGCTGGTTTTAGAAAGAACAAAACTTCCCACTGACATGTGTAAATGATAAGTAAAATTATTATGTCTACAGATTCAAGTCCAAGGAGATGAATATTGGTGTGACGGATGAATATCTCAATGGAATCCTCAGAACCCAGCTCCAGCAAAGGAGATGAGGGTAAGAATATACAACTATAATCTATAACTAAATATTTTTTAAACAATGATTGCTTGTGTTGTATTTTTTTTAATACACAATACATACATTAATAAATGTTTACAACATGAATAAAATAAATTTAAATAAATTTACAAAATAAATAATTTAGTTAAAGTATGTTTATGTTAATAAAATTTAATTAAAGATGGACACACTCTCCCACACTTGTTAATTTAATTTAATTGTTAATACCCATTAATTTAATTTAATTGTTAATAAAATTTAGTTAAAAATGGACACACTCATCTGTCATTTTCCAGCGTTGTAAAATTTAACAGATTGTATTATTTTTAAGGTTAAAATCAAGAAGAAGAAGAAAGAAAGCGTTGCTGCCTAACCGGTCTGTAGCAGCATTCTTAAAAATCCATGCAGATGTAAGCATCGACAAAGAGGCTTCACAGACAGTGGACTTTGTAAAATATTATTAGAAATGTAAAAATAATGTGCATAATAATATCGAACCATGAGTACTTTAGTGTATTAAGTGAAAAATGCAGTTTTGAGATATCGGCGTTAGATGTTATAAATTTCTCTATCAAATTGATTTTCAATTATTTGTTTTAGAATTTTTTGAATATTGCAAGGATTTGGATTGCCTCACATGCACCCATCGATAAACCTTATATTTGCTTATAAGGTTTATCAATGGGTAAAGCATAATATAACTATTTTATTATATTTTGATTGAGACAAGGTTTTATAAAAGAGATAAATCATTTAGACCTTCCGACAAATCTGGTATTTTTAGTATATCTAAAATTAGTGTTTTGCTTTCCTGAATGGGAACATTAATGAATGATCTTGCAATATCAAATGATACTAACTTTTCATTCAATATCTTTTAAGGTATTGACTACATGAAATTTTAATTGTATACTTTGGTTTAAATACGTTGGAGTTATTTAATATTTTTGTAATGATTGAAGTTATTTTGAATGTTGGGGAATTGCATTACATTGGGATACTGCTGATATGATGGGGCTGTTTCCTTTGTGAATTTTGAGAAAGCCGTATAATTTTGCGATCATTAACACTGTTTGCCTTTTTTCCTTACAAATTAAACTTATGGAAGTTATTGTACGATCGTCCTGATGAAGATATAATACAGTATCGAAATCATTAGACGTTTAAAAAAAATATGTGTGGTTTTTAACGCTATAAGCATAAAAAATATTAAATCATTTGTTCTACTTTTTTAGTTTCAAACCGCTTGATCTTACTGACCGGCTATATTATTTGCAATGCATTGTAAATGATGTCTTATTGATATCTGTTCTTGTATACGCTTATTTAATTGAAAATAATTATTCTGAACATTGAAGTGTAAAATGACAATTGAAAAGAATACTTTTTTTGTTGTGTATCCAGAATAATTATTATGTATGTGTAATGTATATGTATGTAAGAATCGTTGAAAATACTGTCAACCCATTAGAATGTACTCTGTTTATCATATCTTCACACTTTTGATCATTTAGATGATATTCCTAACCTTTTTTTATTATTTTAAAAAATTTTTCTTTAAATAGGAAATATAATAATTTTATATTTCTTTATATATACAGCATTACATATAATTATTTAAAATTTTATTCTAACTAAAGTATCACATATTTTTTTTAGTTTCCTCTTAAAGTTGTTATATTATTTACATCTCTAATGTCACTGGTAGTTTTATGTATAGTTTCGTTGTAGTAGTAGTTTTATATATAGCACTGTGCATGATTAAAATTTGTGATTTTTTTTTAATGTAATCTTTTCATCTTCTCTTGTTTCATGTTTGTCATGTTTGTGTTTGTTTTTTCTTAATACTTCAAAGATGTTGTATCCATTATTAATTTTATACATAAGTAGAAATAGAATTAAATTTAATTATTTGTCTATTATTGGTAAATTTTCTAGCACCACTTTAATTCTTGTGTATTGATTTATTTTTAGTATAATTCTTTATGCTTTCTTTTCGAGTATTGTTATTTTTTCAATTCTTCTTCAACCCAGAAATAGTATACTGTCGCAGTAGTTGATGTGGGGGACAATTATTGCGTTATATAATATATTTGTGCTCAATTCTGTTTTGATCTCTTCTGATTCTTTCCAAGGGTGAAATTCATTTTGCTATTTTTTGTTACATATTTTGTGT
>JADDOH010003834.1:0-18954 GCA_016648135.1 Agrypnia vestita
CAAATTCGCATATATTAGAGGCTACGTATGTATACATATAAGGAATTATTAGTATAAAATAATAGCAATAATATTAACGTTTGTAGATGATTTTTTATGTTATTATTAACATTATTATTTTGACGCCGATGACATTGTAAATAAATAAATAGAATGTTGCGAAACAGGAAAACGCAAATACGCGTTTTTTTTTTGACTAATTGTAAATAATTTTAAATGTTTGTAAATATATTTTTATGTAATAGTATATAATATGATTTAAAGAGTCCCTAGGCATAAGTTCTAGTTATAATTATATTTTAATTAGTTTTATATTGTTATGATTATTAATTAATTAAGTATTAGCATTGTAAGTTTATTTGTATTGTAAGTAGATTATAAGCGCTGGTTATAAGTCTTTTATTTTTGTATAAATAATCCATTTAAGGTAGATAATATGTCAATTTTATATAAAAAATAGTTCTGTAATGATTATGTGTTAAATTAATATAAATAAGAAAAATCGCCGAAATAGTGTGGAACAAAGTGCATCTCCTATGGACAGCGTAGATAGGTAATACGAACAATTAATTAATTTAATTTAGACCTGCGAGATGCGCATGGTATTGGGTCCATCATAGAATGACTCAGGCGTGGAGGCGGGGCCAGGTAAGGGGTTGTCGCCAACTAATGGCTACCCTTCTGGACGCTGAGGTGACGTCGATTGACCAACCCCGAGAAGGTAGGTCGGGCAAAGGGAACCGGCAGAGATCCGCCCTGACGGCCGACGATAAAAGGCCGGACGCCGTGCGGAACAAACGAGTAAGCAGTTATCACAGACGAGTCAACGGTTATCAGAGTAGTGAGCAGTTAGTAGGTCCTCAGTGGGCAGTTAACAGTTACACAGTGATCAGTGATCGAGAGTGAAATAAATAGCTGCCGTCAGCTATCGGACAGCTGGCGGACGAACCGAAGTTTATAGAGAGTGACATACCGGCTTCGGCGATCGCGAAGCCGGAATGGTGAAGTGAACTAGAGAGAGAAGTCGAGATCCGGTTGATTCGGAAGCAACCAACCGCCAGGCAATGGATGCCGGCCCCGGCGCTAACAGGACCGCGAAGGTCCATCACCAACAAGGACGGGAGATGGCTTTGGGAGCGATCCAAGCCTCCGAACGCAGACGACGGAGACGCGAGATGACAGCAGCGCGGCGCGGCGCCGAGAAAGCCCGGCCCGCTGACTTCCTGGCCCGAAGTACCCCGGCTCCCATAATGCTACGAGGTTTCTAGGATTAAGGTAGATAATAAGATTAGATAATAGATTAACAGTAAGGCATTTGTGCAAATTTTACGATATAAACTAGTATTAATTATATGTAAATATGTATAAATTAAATTATTTTTATTCAAATTCCCGCTACCTTTCTTCAGTGACCATCTCCAAGTACATAGTTTGTGATTTGATAACACCACCGCTCTGTGCGTTATCTAGCCGGAGATCTGCCCTCTGAGAGGCGTACGATCAGAACCCATCCAGGTGTATATCATATCAAACTTCTTGTAAAACTTGGCATAGACGACTCGGTCACATAAATGCCAATGATCTTGACAAGATGAAACGTGGAGCAGTTCACGACGTAATATACCAAGAAAAGAGGGGTGACAGTAAATCAAGTTGTGTTGTATGTTGGGAGGGCAAACAAACAAGACTACTGTACCTCCTCAGTTCAAGCAAAACCAAAAATGTACTAGAATTGGTACACACAGATTTGTGTGGGCCAACGGACAACAAATCGCTTAGTATGGCCAGATATTATCTGTTATTTATAGATGACTATAGCCGAATGTGTTTTGTGTACTTTCTTAAAATCAAAGATGAAACTTTTAAATATTTAAAAGAATTCAAGGAGTTAGTAGAGAACCAGCGGTCCATAAATTACTAAATTAGTTAAAGTACTAAGATTTGATAATGATAGATAATTCTGTTCTATGGAAATGGAAAATTTTTTGAAGAAGAATGGCATAGTGTACAAAAAAAGTAATGCTTACGCGCCAGAGCAAAACGGGCTGTGTGGGTGGTACAACAGGTCAATTCTTGAAAAAGCGCTATATCTCCTGCTTGATGCTCAATTTGATAAACCATTATGGGCAGAGGCTGTGAATACGGCGGTCTTATCTAATCTTAAGAATAGATCACCAGTAGCCGCTCTTGACCACAGTACTACCCCTTATGAGGTGTGGACGGGCAGAAAACCAAATCTAAGCCATTTACGGGTACATGGTAGCCCAGTTATGGTTCACATACCTAAAGAACAGCGAAAAAAGTAAGACAAGACAGCTCAGAAGATGTACCTAATCGGATACTCAGATACTAAAATGTCAAGGGTTATCGTCTGTACTATCCAGAGTCGAGCAGTGACTGTACCTAGATATGTTATAATAATGGAAAACATTGAGAGTGACAGTTGTACAACAAATGTGATGATAGAAGAAAAGTCAGTAATTCAAAGCCCAGGAGAGGAAGAGGCAGTGAGTGATGAGAATGAGCAGTCAAAGAACAATTATGATGAAACATATGTTCAAAGTGAAACATCACTTTCAGAGGATGATCATTATGAATCTCTTGATACATCTGATGAGGAAGTTGTTTCTCAAACTAACATTCAGCCAGAAAAAAGAGCTTGTAAAAAGCCAGACTATTACGGCATAACCAACATGTGCGTTGAAGATGAAACAAGCGACGAAATCACACTGAATGAAGTCATGAATGGTTCTGAAAAAGAGCAGTGGAAGAGGGCAATGAAGGACGAGTTCAAATCTTTTAGATGGGTTTTCAAAAAGAAGTACAGTAGTGATGGTGAAGTGCGTTATAAGGCAAGACTAGTTACTAAAAGATTCACATAAATTTCTTAAGTTAATAGGCATCTCGGAAGTTTAATCTATTTTGATTTAATACCTTTATATGTAATTATTTTGTTATGGGAGGATGTTAGTTATAGATATTATGTGTACCTGTAACAAAATTAATATATGTGTTATTGTCGCCAGGGGGCATCCTAGTGTTTTGACAGAGAGAAGTGAAAGTCGCAAGAAGATCTGGAGGTGAACGCAAGTAGAGCAGAACTGGTTTCTGAATTCCTGCGTCACGTATTTTATTCATTATATTTTTCAGGGCCCGCACGCCCAGGCGCATTTTCAACAACCAGTCAGAGGTCATTATTTCGACGAAACCGACCTTTGTCTGAAGGCGGGATCATAATCTGAGTCGCAGCCCTATAGGCAGTGATCCCGCATTCAAAATATAACATGTAACACAAAATTTTCTTAGTTTTTTCATACTATCTTTACACATTATATTTATCTTTATTTTATTTTATTCAAAAACTGTCCCTTAGGACCACCCCTGAGTAGATAACCTGTAAAAAGGGGGCCAGGCTCGCCAAGCTTGGTTCAATAATTACGTATATTTTGTCTCTCTGGCGAGCCTGGCTATACAAATTCATAATATTTTATACACAAAATAATACAAAACCATATTATACATGTAATTATGAAAAGCTATTTTTTAAAACATACATCCAAAAAAATTACAATAAATAACATCGGTTATTTTCATTGCAAAAAATGCGTCGAGCACGCTAGGCAAACCCAACGGGTTTTATTTATTCGGGCCCATCTGCGCGCTCGCGCTCACAATTCATGTGATTTGAGTACAACTTATATTCTACGTACATAACTAAAAAATAATCAAAAATAAAATTCACTTTTTCTCATACTAAAAAGTTTATCAGGGCAACCTATGCAGGTTGGTCAAAAAAGGCCTTTTCAGGGCTGCCGGTTTTTTCTTGTCCGACATAACGTCTACCGCGCATATATGAGTACACGAACGATTTTTGAAGTAATCTTCATTTGGCGCATTCAGTCTAAAATTTCCTTAAAATTGCGCACGCGCAGCATGCGCATGTAGCCAAATCATGTAACGAAAATTAAGGCCACGAAATGCACTTGATTAATATTTACTTTCCCAAAAATATCTAATATAATAATTTCGTTCGAATTTAAAGCTAAAAAACGAAATTACATGCACGGCTGAAGCGGCGCACGAACCCCGATACAGCAACGCATTGATTGACAGAGTTGGCTATCTCCTGTTTTTTACATTCTGTATATGTATATATATATATATATATATATATATATAGATATTACAATATCAGGCCGCCACCACTTGAAAATTCACACCACATTAATTGTTAAATAATATTTATTTTTATTTAATTACAGATAATTCCACTACAATACTAAAAAATAATACTATATTTTTTTATCCAATTTAAAAAAAATAATTTCAGTCATTATGAAAGTACAATAAATCATTTTAAAGGACGCTCTATGCCTATAAAACTCAATGTCTGCCTATTCTCTATAAAAATCTCCACTGTTTGTCCGATTCGTCTCAAATTTTGCATACTTATGCTTTAAGATCCGGCGGGTAACATAAGCTAAATTTCTCCCATCCCTTTTACCTCTTCCCCTCCCCTGATATATTTTCAATGTAAATCTGAACCGTTCGACTGATCGGACTAAAATTTGCAAACTTATTCTTTAGGACCCAGCGAGTAAAGGTACAGATACACAGGCTTATTAGTGGCATGTCACTTAGTGGCATGCTCATAAATCAACCGGCGGTTGTATGGCTAGTGGCATGCTCATTACTAGCAATGTGCGTACACACATGCCACTAATAAACAAGCCCTAAAGAAGGTCGATACTGCGCATGCTCACGTGCCATTAAATAAGCATGTGTATCAGCACCTTAACACAGGCGACATTTCCTCCCTTCCCCTTTCCCACCACCTGATATATTTTCAATGCAAATCTGTACCGCTTGATCGACTCAAAATTCGCAAACTTATTCTTTAAAACTTGGTGGTTAATATAATATGAGACATTAATATTTCTTCTTTCCTCTCTAACCCATTCCCTTCCACAGATATATTTTCTGTACAAGTCAACACCGTTTGACCGATTGGATCCAAATTTTGAAGCCTTAGTCCCGGCGGAAAAAATCGGCCACATTTCTTCCCTAGAGATCTTATCCAACCCAGCCGTGATTAAATGGAAACATTATTTTAATTTGAGGCTTTGAAAAAATTTTACCTTTGGTTAAATTTTTTCTCCCCCCCCCCCCAAATTCATTTTCAACGCCGGGTACAAACAGTTAGTTGTAGATATTACTTTCACAAGGAAAGGAATTACCCGAATTTATATAAAAGTTTACTAGAAAATTAAATTTTGTAGCTACTTAGATCGTTGATAATATTTTGAAAATAATAGCTTACGTCCTCTTTTACATAATATAGCGCTACAAGGTAGCTGTGTATTTTATTTCACGTGGAAGGCAATGAAAAAAGAATTGCGGGCCAACGTTAAATTATTAATAATATTGTTAATGGTAACATTATGTTAAAGGTTTAAAAAATATTGACATTGATTTAGATATAAGGAATGCTCCGAGTTTCTGAGTGTGAAATTCATTGTTTTTTTCAGGTTTAGAAAAAATCACCAACAAAATCATAATTCATTTCCAGAAATTGAAGGGTAATGAAAGTGTGGGATCTTTTTGGGGCGGGTGGATAATTAATAATTATTAATATTTCGAAATTTTCATGATTAACTTTGTGGAAGTTCATTGTAAATAACTGTATATTACTGAAGATGATGCAGTAAGCATCGAAAACGTTTTAATTAATTTGTTTAATTAAACTGTCATTGTGTGAAGTAAACAACGTCGTGTTCTATTCATAGTTATTTATAATAATTATTGTGATAATTTGTGAAAAAATCATTTTATAAAAATGAAAAATTTACACTTCTATACAAAAAGAATGACAAAATTGAGCATTTTCTTTATAAAAATCGCTCGGAAATGGGTTTTGTATGAAACGACGTAATCAACTATCATTGGCACAACCAGGGGGTGGGCACTTGAAGCATCGAGTGACCACCACAAGGTAGCGCCACAGAATAGCCGTGACGTCATACGCATTGTTTATCGTCAGCCATCTTGTATCTTGTGCACGAACCACAAAATAGAGAAGGCACGAACCATAGAATAGCCGTGACGTATATTCTAAATATTTTTTAAAATCTAGTCCGGGCAATTATTATTTAAAACAGTTTTTATTCGCTTATCTCAGAATGTACTAAACGTCACATAGGATTTATTATACAGGTTTATTTGGAAAACATTAATAACTTCGCAGTATTATATTCCTGCCTTAATTATGAATGGAAAATGTTCAAGCTATTATGATCTGATATTAATAGTTAAGGAGATATGCGACATCAAAGTTTGCATTTTTTTTTTCAATATTTCTGACTTATTTTTTGTGAAACGTTGGACTATCATTACAGTAACTTATATCAAATATGAGAAATTTATTCCCTTTAATACAAGTCAAATAAAAAAATTAAAACCTTCGAATTCCAATCGGAAAACATTCCAATTGGAATTTTTTCAGGGTTTTTATCATTTTATTTGGCCTGTATTAAAGTGTATGAATTATTCGTAATCGATATGAGTTACTTTAATGATAATCCAACGTTTCACAATAAATAAGTCAGAAATATTGAAAAAAATGCAAACTTTGATGTCGCATATCTCCTTAACTATTGATATTAAGTCATGATAGCTTGTACATTTTCGACTCATAATCAAGGCAGGAATATAGTCCTACGAGGTTTTTAATGTTTTCCAAATAACCCTGTATATACAGCGACGATTTGTTATAGATAAGAAACATACTCTGCAATTCACTACTATATTTTGGTATAATCACTAAATAATAAGTCATTGTTTTCCTTTATTTTGATTTGTCCAGTAAATTCTTTATCAAATTTTTTTAATGTAACATATACTAAATGTTTTTTATTGTAAAATTTATGTAAAGATTAAAAGTTGTTCTCAAGGTTAAACAGTTTATTAGTTAGATATAACGATACAATAGATAAAGCAATAGTTAACGCGACCACACACACGCTCGTCAAGAAGAGAAGTGGCCCGTTCAAAAATGGCGGTCCGTCTCATGTGCCTCCACCTTTCCCGCCTTCCGCATGCACCGCAGCACCCTCTGGTGGTGGAACATCGGTGTTGCCATGCAATACTCGGCCATCCTGATGCAATTTGTGACCTCACAAAAGAAAATAATAGAAATCAGTCACATACATTATAAATTTTTTTTTTTTTTTTAAGATGTCAGGATCGAAGATAATTCACAGGTCGCACATACCACTGATCATTAATACCAATCAATTAGGTGACTCAAATACCAGTTATTAAAGTGACACATGTACCAGTCACTAATGTGTACCAAATACCGGTCACTTAGGTGACCCAAATACCCAACACTGGTGTACCAAATACTATTCACTAAGGCGTACCAAATACCATTCACTTAAGGTGTACCAAATACCGGTTACGAAGTGTTACCAAATACCAGTCACAAAGGTGACACTAGGTGGATGTCATAAAGGTGGCACTCGGAGAATCGTCACAAAGGTGACACTCGGTTGTCACAAAGGTGACACTCGGAGAATCGTCACAAAGGTGACACTTGGTTGTCACAAAGGTGACACTCGGAGAATCGTCACAAAGGTGACACTCGGTTGTCACAAAGGTGACACTCGGAGAATCGTCACAAAGGTGACACTTGGTTGTCACAAAGGTGACACTCGGAGAATCGTCACAAAGGTGACACTTGGTTGTCACAAAAGTGACACTCGGAGAATCGTCACAAAGGTGACACTTGGCTGTCACAAAGGTGACACTTGGCTGTCACAAAGGTGACACTCGGTGAATCGTCACAAAGGTGGCACTTGGTGAATCGTCACAAAGGTGACACTTGGTGAATCGTCACAAAGGTGACACTTGGTTGTCACAAAGGTGACACTTGGTGAATCGTCAGAAAGGTGACACTTTAGCTTTCCAGGAGATCTATCAAATCATCCCGGTCCACCTCACTCCCTTGGCTATCTGACTCGCTCGAATCTTTAGGTGCCCCCTTATATGGCCTCAGTGCATCTGCGGCTACTAAAGCAGTGAACTTTTTATACCCACGCATTCCCTTTATACTTGTGATCTCATACCGATCAATATCAGCCATAACCTTAGTAACTTTATAAGGCCCACTGTAAATGGGGTCAATCTTGTGATTGATTCCAGCACCTCCTTTCACAACACCTTGTTTCCACAATACAAGTTCTCTAAGTTTATACTTACGAGCTTCTTTCCTACGCTTATCGTACTGCTCCTTCATACGATCAGCTGCCACTTCCATGTTCTTCTGAGCCTCATCCCGACGCTCCTCCAGCTGTCGATCCGCTCCAAGGACATCCTCATCACTGCCCTCCCTCAAGTTTGCAAGCAAGCTGTTCTTGTGCCCGAACATCAACTGAAAGGGTGTAAATTTAGTACTGGAACTAATTGTATTGTTTATGCCCCAAAGAATATCTGGTAATTCTGCATCCCATAGCCTAGGATCAGAGTTTGTGGCACGCATTGCATCTAGCAGAGTGCGATTGGTCCTTTCCACTTGTCCATTTGCTCGTGGGGTGGCCACTGCAGTCAAGATATGTCTAAATTGCTTGTCAATGGAGAACTGCCTGAAATGTCGACTGTTAAAAGCCAAACCTCGGTCAGACACAATCCTGGAAGGAATCCCAAACATACTAAACACTTCATTTAGCTTCCTGATCGTTTCCACCGAACTCAAAGTTCGTGTAGGATGCCCAAAAACGGACTTTGAAAACGCATCAACAACAACAAGCAGATAGCTATTGTTCAACTTACTTTTTGCAAATGGTCCCAAGTGATCCACATGAAGGGTATGCATAGGTTTATCTGGCTTTGGAATGGCGTTAAGCTTACCTTCTCTCTTCCCATACTGACCCTTAGCAAAAGCACAATTTATGCAGGCGGCCACGTATTTCCGAATAAACCTAGTCATTTTTGGGAACCAAAATTCACTCTTAATCAGCTTCTCACATCTGTCAAACCCCGGATGACCAATATCATCATGATATTTCCTGATCAACATCCATTTAGCCATTCTTGGAACAACTAATCTCTCACCTGCCAATGTTTTACGGTATACTCGGCCTTCCCTAATACAGAAATCATTGCAAATGTCTTTGTTAGCTCTTCCACTATTAAGCTGATCTACGATTGAACTGATTCTCTGGTCTTGTAACTGCAGCGAAAGTAGCCAGTCATCTTTGCTAATCATTGAAACACTCACCTCAGTGCAAGCTGGGTTACGACTTAGAGCATCCACGTGTCTCATGCGATCTCCAGAGCGGTACTCTATCTCCAAATCATACTCCTGTATCATGAGCCACCATCTAGCTATCCTGGGGATCATATCTCTCTTTACTAAAGTCGCTCTGACAGCTGCACAGTCAGTTACGACTTTGAAATGTATACCAAACAAGTAAATCCGAAATCGTTTAATCGACTCTACCACAGCTAAGGTCTCCAACTCATAACTGTGATAAAATTCTTCTTCCTTTGATGTTACTCGACTGAAATATGCTACCGGTTTAATATCGCCATTCTGCTGAACCTGCATCAATATACCACCTAAGCCCAGCTTACTGGCATCTGTATGCAACTCTGTTTTTAAATCCCTATCATATATGGCCAATACTGGTCGGGAGCCTAATTTTTCTTTCAACGTTTCAAACGCCTTTACCTGAGGCGTGCCCCACTCCCAGGCTACATTTTTCTTTGTCAATTCTGTCAATGGGCGGCCTATAGTTGCAAAACCACAAATAAATTTCCTGAAGTAACTAGCCAAACCCATGAATTGTCTGACTTCATGCACATTTGTTGGAGTTTTGAACTGCCGCACCGCTAAAATTTTGCTAGTACCTGGCGCTATGCCTTCACTGGAAACCTCATGACCTAAGTAGGTTATTCTGGTCTGTAAAAATGAACACTTCTGCAAGTTGACTTTCAAATCAGCTTTCAACAATAGATCCAGGACTACCCTCAACAAAGCTAAGCCTTCGGCGACTGTTCCTGATGGTATCAAGATATCATCCATGTAGACTAAGATGTGGTCACTCGGAATCCTCTCCAAAGCCTTCCTTATTGTACGCATGAATACTGAAGGTGCATTGGCTAAACCATAACTCATGCGTAGATACTCGTACTGTCCATCTGGTGTTATAAAAGCAGTTTTCTTTATTGAATCCTCGGCCATTGGTACCTGATGATATCCCTGAGCTAAGTCAAGACTAGTAAAATAGACCTTACCTGCTAACTTGCAGACCTGGTCTTCAATATGAGGCAGTGGAAATCTATCTCTGATAGTGACTGCATTGAGAGCTCTATAGTCTACACATAGCCTATAATCGCCAGTCTTCTTTCGGACAAGAATCACTGGACTTGCATAATCCGACTCAGACTCCCGGACAATTCCACTAGCCAGAAGATCATCAACCTTCTCTTGCACTATCCTACGCTCTGCAAAGGGGAGTCTATACGGTTTATAATAGACTGGTACCTCATTCACTGTCTTGATGTTCATCTTGCCCAGATGAGTACATCCAAGATCTGTAGTGCCGCTAGCAAAACACAACTTGAAATCCTTGAGTACTTTCATCAATTCAAGCCGCTCCTTGGAACTTACCTCGCCTATATCCAGGTCAACAGTCTCTACCATACAACATAAAGTACTACTCACCGCTCTCTGGGCATCAGGCTGACATTCCGGGGCTCCGACACAAGCCAGCGCTCGCGTCATCAGTTGTCCCCGTCTCCAGGTCACCTCCTCCTGGCCAATATTGTGGACGCTCATGCAAGCATCTCCAGCCTTCAAGAGCGTTGCGGGCAACATGTAGCTTAAGGGACCCAAATCGAAGAAGCGAGGTGTGGTCGAAAAGCAGCCGTCCTCTGCACCTGAAACAACCACCCTGACACGCTGAATGGTGTCAGGAGGAACACAAATGTCTTCTTGGCATACGACATTGTATACCACATCGTCTCGCTCTGGGCACAGAGTTATTTTCTCTACGGGATTCTGTTCCACATCCTCAACCAACTGAACGTTTGTTCCCTGAACAACCAAAGAGAGCCCAAGTTGATTGATTATGGGCTGGCCAATCAGAACATCAACCTCGCCCATTTCACAATCGGTAATCAAGGCTGAAGTGGCCAGCATCAAACCATCCACTTTAAGGACGAATGACGCCGTCCCCAGCGCTGCCACTGCTCCGCCCGAGAAGCCTCTCAAGATGGTGTGAGATGGGCACACACGTAGTTTAGCCCGATCCGACGAGCTCAGGGTCACTATGTTACACTGACTTCCTGTGTCAATGTAGCCTCTCAGCCTCACTCCGTTGATTTCAACCGCCTTCCGGTAGGCATTACTCAACTCTGCGGAGCTGATAAGTTTGACCTGCTCCGTGGTCGCCTCTTGAGTCTTCTTCCGCTTGAAGCAGGCACTGCTCAGGTGCCCCATCTTCCCGCAAACCCGACATCTCTTGCTCGAGTTGGCGTCGCTCGATCTGCAAAATCTAGCGATGTGCCCTGGTCTGTCGCACAGGAAACAGAGATCCTTCCTCTTGCCTCTGATTTCGTGCCGATCATTAGTAACATCGCGTGCAAACTTCCTGCCCGCACTTCCACTTCCCGCTTGCCTCGCAGAACTCGACGGCGCCTTGAAGTTTTCCTGGGAGGACAGGAACCCAGCATAGAGCTCTTCGGGCGTCGCGCAACGGTAGCCCTTGGCGTGGGGCTGAAGTTCCACGGGTAGCCCGCGAATGACGCACGAGATAGCTGCCTCGTCATCCAACCGACATCTCTTAATTAAAAGCATCTTCTCGTGATAATAGTGAGTCATGGACTCGTTCTCACGCTTCGTGCGCTTCATCATCTCCTCCAGGAGATCGGCGTATTCGCGTGCCGCGGGAATGCGCGCTCCAACGCGGTCTTCCACTGGCCCCAGGTCATATCATACTCCTCTAACTGGTCGTACCACCGGCGAGCCGAGCCGCGTAGCCTCGTCTGCATGTAGCACGACTTGGCGTAATCATCCCAGCCGTGCACCTTCCCCAGCACGTCGATTTTGTTTACCCACGCGGAAACAGTGCACGCTTTGTCGTCCGGATCGAAGCTAGGAATGCTCTCACCGATGGTCCAGCAGACGAAACATTTCGGGCTTGTTGCTGCGAGCTGCCAGCGCCTCTCTCGTCGAGATATTTCTCGAGCATCCCTTCCAGTCGGGTCGCTAGCAGTCTCTCGAAAACGACCCTCGAAGGTTCCCAATCCTCGTCGTCTTAGCGCTCGTGGGGCCTATCGCGGAAACGCTCGCGTGATTCTTCCCGCGATCGGTCGGAGGAACGCCCGCTTCTCGACATTTTCAGTTATTTAACCTCCGAAATAATCAACACAACAAACATGTGCTATCACAAAAAAAAACAAGATGGCGGCTTAGCGTCCCTTATTGACAAACAACACGTGGGGTGATTCGCCGGATCTATAATCGTCTCTGTCGTAGCTCAACGGCAAAATCACTAATCCCACTTCTGAATTGTAAAGATTAAAAGTTGTTCTCAAGGTTAAACAGTTTATTAGTTAGATATAACGATACAATAGATAAAGCAATAGTTAACGCGACCACACACACGCTCGTCAAGAAGAGAAGTGGCCCGTTCAAAAATGGCGGTCCGTCTCATGTGCCTCCACCTTTCCCGCCTTCCGCATGCACCGCAGCACCCTCTGGTGGTGGAACATCGGTGTTGCCATGCAATATTTATTATATTCATTATGGAATTGGCGGATTTGATGTAAATAAATATTTAATTCAAATTTATCGTATTTTTTTTAAAACCTTTACATTTTCAGGAATAAATATTAATTTAAACAGATAAATATATAAATAAATCAAGCTAAATGTATGTGACGGTCGCTAGGTGGCGACTGTTAAAATCATAGAATTCATGAGCACTTTATGAGTGCGCGTTCTTTATCTTCTTTATTCTGTGGGCACAACTATAGACAATTTTGGGCGCAACATATAACCAAAGATTATTAATAATATAACAACCATAGATAATTAAGAACGTCAATCATTATATCTGTGCATTATATGCATCCATTTATATCTTTTCTATTGTCAATCAAACATTGTTTGGTCTATATTCTGTGGTTGACAGCGGATTGTGTTGTCAGTGACTGTAGATCGTGCTGTAGATTGTCGCATGATTCGCGTGATTGTCGCGTTAACGTACATTGATGATCGTTTCGCTGTTCGGTATCTGCAAGGTGACGAAAAAACTGGAAAAATTCACACTACTTCATTATAGCTGGAATTCTTTTATCCTCTTGGCCGGTAAATTGCTGCATACTAAATTACAATACAAAGGTAGATTAAATTCAGTGCACTTGATTTAACCTTCTTATGTTGGATTCATTAATCAGATATTTTTGGATAAATAGTCTACACGGCTGGATTGAGATTTTCGAAAAACAAAGTTTTACATTTTTTGATATGCTAGTGACATTCCACATTCAAAAATAAAACATTGATTAACTTAACCCTAGAAACGTAACGTTCGGGCGTAACCCATTAAAGCTAACCATCGTCGAAACGACGGGTACTCGAAAAAGTTTTTTTTTGCCAAATACATAAACTTTATGCACATGATATTTTACAATATCTTTAATTAAAAGGTTTTTAAATAAAAGTACGTTTTGTAAATTAAACTTTGCTCATTTATTTAAGAACTACAGTAAAATTTCTAAAACTTCTGAAAAAAAGATCTTTATTTTTACATAAACTCTAACATACAAAATCAACAAGAAAAAATAATATAACGTTATGTTTTGGCATTTTATGGTAATTAAGATTATACAAAAAAGTAATTATACTATAAAACTTATTTATATTTAGCGCACATGGTACAAAAATCAATCTTATGTTCGTAATATACCGCTACCTTACATTTGGCAAAAATAATTTTAGTCATACGCTTTTTCTTGTAGTGGCACTTCCCGCTTTTCTTTTATGATTTTCTTGTTTCGAAGAAGTTGATAGCTTTTCTTTATTTTCCGATCCTTGAGAGAGCTTGGCCTGATGATTGTTGGTCAAGATCAACAATCATCAAAAGAATGCTCCTGATTTTATCTTTCACTTCAGCGTAGGCATTGTTGTTTTTACCAATCTTGCGTTTACTCAAGGCTTCACAAGTCGAAAGTGTAGTGTTTTCATAAATTATTTGCGTGGAATTAATTTCTAGCCCGGTGGTAGACTAAAAAAATCAGTTTTTACCTCGTATATTCCCTTGAGGCAATTGAATTATGCTGGTCTGTGAGAAATCTGGAAGAGTACTCGAGTTTCTTTAATAAATCATTCCACAGTTGGGGATAAGTCTCAAGGTGTACTCATTTGACTATCTTCGGAATTGGATGGCTCATAATTTTCGTCACTTTGGACATCGTCTTCCAGAACAAAGTTTTCGTCTCACTGGTGGACGTATCATTTTGGTCTTCGAAACTATACTCTTGGTTTACTGACTTCGATATCACATCATTATTTAATGAAGATATGGTAAAAATCAATAAAAAACACAACTTACGTCAAAAATATATATGCATACTCAAACAAAAAAAACTAACGGTAAAGTTAATCATCTGTCGAGACGATGGTCAAAGGTCAAGTATCTCGAAAACGATAACACTTATCTGCCCGATGCGTGTGCCACTGCAGCAACCTCACTGATGAACGAGTTGGCTAGCTGAGACAAAACATTCGGATTCACTGTCAAACAGAGACTGCTGTTTTTCTTTATGAAGCTGATCGATTCGACGGAGGTTAGCTTTCTAGGGTTAACCTTAAGAACGCATTCTTTTCCCAAAATTTACCCCCTTATCCTGGTACAACCCCAATGGATAAATAGTTGTTAAACATTCTTAGCATTTGTGGAACGAGAATCTCACAAAGTATTTTACAAGTTTTATATTTAATATATTTTTTTTTTTTTTTTTTTGTTTTAGGACAGGAACTTTTATCATAGACAAAAAGTTAAAAATGGCTGATGCAGTGGCAGTATGTCCGTATAACAATTCACACCTCGTGCTCAAAACAAGATTGCAGGGGCACATTGTAAAGTGTGCTAAGAAGTATCAAACTATGAGTATTTGTGTGTACAATGCTACACATAGGGTACTCAAGGCTGACATGTTGGAGCATCTTCTCATTTGTGAAACGAAGAAACAACTTGAAAATATAACTCCTATGGTAGATAACAGACCATGGACTGGTGGTTGCCTGTCAAAAATAGACACCCGAAATGAAGATCAAATAATTTCAAATGAATTTTGGGAATAAATTTAATATATGTGTGTAGTTATTAATTCAAAATATTTTTATACTTTTCTAACTGAATTTATCATTAATTATTAACATATTTTTATATACTTTAATTTTTTATTGCACACTTATATATTTTTGTTTATTCTATTCATTTATATGGTCGTCTATCAGGAAGGCATAAAAACATGGTAAGAAAAGAATACAAAAGATTAATTGTATGTTTCCACAATTATAGGATGACCGAAGACAATAATAATAAAGTTTGATTTAACAGACATAGATAAGCCTCAGTTATAAAAGGAGTAAAAGTAAACAGTAATACAATTAATAAGTACAATACAAGTAATAAGTATAATGTATATAATGAGCATAGTCAGGGAGGGTGATGAGTTTCCAGTATCTACCTCACCATACGACAATATTCTTTATATTTGGCTTAAAAATATATATTGGATTTAAAAGGTTTATAGTCTGAGCATATAGTGGGATGGGAGAGGAGTTCCTATTATTGGTGTGATAGGTTGAAAAGGAAAAGAGGTACATTTGAATGAGATGGAAGGACAGCAAGTTGGTGATTTCAGGTGAATCAAAAAGGTTGTGAATAATTTGGAAAAGGAAGTATTGATCTGATAAGTTTGCCTGTTTTCAAGAGACATTTGTTTTCTCATTCATCATATAGGACTGGCAAAAATTAGTCTTTCTATCAGAAAAAGTAAAAATACTAAAAATTTTAATTGTGCCCGTACATTGTTGGGATTGCGATATTGTCGAGCAAAATTCAAAATGCAAGGTGAGGTTGAATATATGTATGTATACACACATCTCTGAAAAACTTTTTAAACAAAGTAATCTATGTATGAGTTGCGTACTCAGCAATCAATAAGTAATTGAGAAGGGATTATTTCCAACATATATATTTTATTACTACTACTTTATGGCTTCCCCGCCCTTTGAGTTTTCACCTAAATCACAATGCAGTCTTTATCCTCGTCTATTCTGAGCAGTTCCACTCGGCTCAAACACATTAACGTGGAACGCCCCAGATCTCTCTTCATATTGTTACAGTTGCCGGCAAACTTCATGAAATTCTTTGGCTAAGTGGGGGAATGCGCAGAAGACGAAATTTGGGTCTCGTTGGTGGAAAGGTAGATGCGCAAACGTCCCCCCACTATGCCGCAGAATTTCAAGGTGTTTGCCGGCTACTGTACTCAAATTTTCAATACGTACATAAAGTTTAAAAAGTATGTATTGAATAAATACCATATTAAAAGTTGTGTTGGATTTGAATCCCATTGAATTTATGAAGCATTTTAGTTGGTATCTAAAAATAATTAAGGTGAATTGGGGTAAGTGTATCTAAGGCTTCTACGTTGTGTACAATACCACGTTAAGAGTGGAGCCATCTACAATACCTTGTTAACATTAGTTTAATTCACGCTATGACACAGATGGAGCTGCAATACAAACAATGTTGTCAGTCATCAATGCTAATGACATTTAAATGCTTAAATTTTGAGCATTGGGCCTATCTCGACGTGGGACTAGGGAGTGTTTTCGTAAATTATCTACAATTTTACAAAAACTTGTCACGTACATATGACTTGGTAAGCACTCTTTGATTGAGTTAAATTTTATTTGATATACAGTCGAACTCGGTTATAAGGAACGCGACGGGACCAACTAAATTTGCTTCTTATAGCCGAGACTCCTTATATCCGGGATTCACTTTTTTCACAAATTTTTTTGATTGTGTGATGTTATTTTCAAGAGCAGCTAAATAAACATCCTCATCTTTCCAGAGCGATGGAACTGTAGAAGACGATTGTGAAAACTTTTTACAGACTTTTTGACGCCGATAATTTCGACTTTTTCCGAACCTAGAGACACTTTAGTTTGTTAGTGAACATGTTTCCAATAGAACAATTCGCGTTTAACTGATTAGGCTTTTAAATGCTCTAATACATAAACTCTAACTGCATAAAATAAAATAAACTGTCACCATAAACATTTTGGAAATAATCGAAGTTATATGATTATTCTCGACCTTCAGTAAACTATTGCTTGCCTGCGCATGTGGAATTTTCGGACACAAGTTTGTGTACATCATAAAATGAACCCTAATTAAGTGCGAGCCGCTTTAAAAGCAAAGTGATAGAGTTCATTGTTACGAGTACGTATTTGTCTTTTTTCTGTAACCCAAGCAAATATGTTTGCAGAGTTTTTAAAATTTGCTCCGTATATCCGGGAATCGCACTCCTTACAGCCGAGACCGATTGTATGGGAGTATGCGCAAATCAAAATGAATTTACAGTTTTTCTTATCATAGCCGGGATCTCCTTATATCCGAGCTCGTTATAACCGAGTTCGACTGTATATTGGTTAAATGAATTTTGACATATAAGTAGAGTAGATGCACTTCTACCGAGAGTAGTATGCTTCGTTATTGAGACGTTCTTTTTCAAAGAATATGTGAATTTAAAAAAAAAAAGTCCAAGTATCTGTCCATTTTTGTTTTATCGATTTTCAGCCTAAAACGGTTCCGCATTTAAAAGTTTTGAAACTATGCCACTTTGAATGTCGAATGAATGAATGTTTTTTTTTGTTTTGAAAACGAATATCTGACAATTACACCGTTTTTTTAACAAATAATTTCTCGAATGTATAACTTTTAATCGTTTTTGGCATGGTGATGAAAAAACTTTTTTAAAAACATCGACACTAACATAAAATATTGAAATCAGTACGAGAAACCTCTTTGGCATTTCGATTAGGTACACAGCTAAAATCATAATTCAATAAACATTTCTAATTTTCAATTCAATAACCAACCATTCGTCAGCTTTTGAAATAATTATTTTATTTATTAATTTACGATATTCGATTAAATATAGTCGACAATACATTATTAATATTGCTGGAACACTAACTTCAAGTAGTGATGGGTCCGCTCTGTACTCACTACTACAATGTAGTACTACACTACATTGAAGTGCACACTTCGCACATTTTGATGTGTAGTGCACACTACAAACTACAAACACCAAAGTTATTGAAAGTATAAACTTCAAATAGTACACTTCATTTCAAAGCGAACACTACAAAGTACATATACTTCAAAGTTATCGAAAGTATGAGAAACACATTTTAAATAGTGTATTTTTTACGTGAAATTTTTGGAAAGTTGATGTAGATATATGAAGAATTTTCTGGAATCTGTAACAACCCCCCCCCCCCATGGTTTGAAAAATTTTGGGAGTTATGAAAAAATTTTTGGGAAGTTGATGTAGCTAAACGGAGAAATCTCTGGAAACTGTAACAACCCCCCCCCATGGTTTGAAAATTTTTTGGAATCGAACGAAGAAATCTGTCTGGCGACCTTTTTTTTTTTTTTTAGGTCGCCAAATGTTACTTTGGAGAAAATATCGTTTATGACTACTTATGACTTCACTTCATTATTATTACAATTACTTCATTTCATTACTTCACTTCATTAATACTACAATTACTTCATTACATTACTTCACTTCATTAATACTACAATTACTTCATTTCATTACTTTACTTCATTAATACTACAATTACTTCATTACTTCACT